>PVIJ01002040.1:0-105946 GCA_004024925.1 Scalopus aquaticus | reverse complement strand
AGAATCGCCATAGAGCTTTCCATAGTGGTTGTCTCCTGCTGAAACTATCTCTGACCATAGAATCAGTTTAAACGTTAAAAATACATTGCTATTTTGATTGACTATCCTTTCCCCGAGGTTAAATCAGTCTAATAATGAACTCAGTACTTAAAAAAACTCATAAATTATCTCCCTTTTTTTCTTAGAATAGACCGGGTATTAACGTCCCTTCAATGTATGAAGGAACTTTATAAAACAGCTATGTTAGTGTATTGATTTTTCACATTACAAAATGTTCTTTTATTTACAAAAGGATGAAACTTGGGGTTTTGTTTAATGTGAGCCCACATTATGCATTGGAAATGGCATTTAGATTATCCAAGCCTTCAAGAATAAATCTATTGTGTAAAGTAACATATACTTATATTACCTTATTTGTGAATTTCCAGTAGGTGATTGACGTAAGTCCGGCAGGAAGGCAGCAGTGCGAAAATCATTAATTTCTGATTCATTATATTGTTGTACAATACTAGGTCCGTTAGCATAAGATTACTTATTACTGATTATTTTTAATAAGAGTAATATTGATACTGCTATAATAGACATTTTAATGCTTATTCCTCAGTTACATAAAGCGCTTGAAATATTTTTAAGTGAAATGAATACATTTATTTATTCAACAAATACTTGTTAAATGTATATGATTAGCTTGGCAATGTTAAAGCAACAATTAAAATTTCAAAGCTATAGAAAAATAAGTTTGCAGTGTTTATTATTATTAAATTATAATAATGGTAGTTTTTTTTTTTTTTAATAGTGCTTATGTCTACCTTGGTAAGCCAAAGAAAACAGTGGTAATGAATGACAAATATTTTTAAAGTTTAAAAAAATAAGTTCCTCTAATGCCTCCACACAAGGATAGTAATTGTTTACTTTCTACTGAATTCAAATTCAGATACATTTATGGATTCGGTTTTTGCTTTTTTGAAATAGAATTGTGAGGCTATTATATATAAATTTTATGTTTTAATGTTTTCTTTCAGACTTTTAACTACTGAGATTCATATACCATATAAAATTTTGTGATTGGCCTCTTAATTATCATATATAACATAGTTGTTTAATTATTAGGCATTTGACTTTATTGGAAAATACTAAAATAACAATTTATTATAAAAATTTTACTTTTCTGGTATAAACAATTCTATTTATAGTTTAGCTTCTGAGAAGCTGGAATACTGGGGCTAAGGGTGTTGAGCACTTCAAGAATTTTTCTAAACATTTTGCCTAAGGGGTTTCAAATGCTTTTGCAGAGCAATGTGTGTATATGCCTGTTTCATGAAGCTGTTGCTGTGTGAGTGTGTAAGCTCACATATATTTCTCTTAGTTATGACTGAAAGATAGATTAATAGCTTTTCCAAAATTGTCGGTAAGATAAACATTTCCAAATTTCATTTTTGTAGCATGCTTTTTTCCCCTTTGTGCCATTTCATGTGCCCATAACATATAGGTCTTAAGGTTTTGGGGTGTCGTAGAGCTGGTCTCCTCACACCCCCTTGGGAGAAGGGCTCCTGTTGTGCACAAACAGTTACCTAGTTGGTGGCGGTGGGGAGGAGAATCCATGTCTCTTGACTCCTGCTTTAATTGGAGCTTTCAAAATTTTCAATGAAAAATGAAAACTAGTGAGCATATCTGTAATGTCTGGCAAACTTCTGAAATGGAAAAGACATGTTCCAGTGATGAATAGGCTCATTATGTTCTCATAAATTAATTGGTGAACACAGCAGTCAGAATTATAGGATCTTAGTGCTGAAAGGAACCTTGTCTAATTGAGTTTCCCATTTGATAGACAAGGAAACTGAGGACCAGGGAGGTGACACGGTCTGCTCAGGGTCAGGTAATGTGTGAACATAGTAATAGAAGCCACAGTATGGCTTCCTGACTGTCAGCTTTCCCACTGTGTTTTTCCCTTTAATCCACATGCTAATTTGCTTCATTGCGAAGGGAGTTTGTATTAAGGATATCATTCTATATCCATAAATTTGTTGCAGATAGAAGGATTCCTGTTTAAAAAGATATTCCCTCTCTCTTTCTCCATGCCATGAAGGATTTAGATATTTGTAAAGCCTCGCACGCAATGATGACAAAATCCACAAAAGAAGCAAAATCAAATTAAGTGATCAAAGATGAAAATCAAGTACGGTAATGAGGCATAATGTCAGTTACATGGCAATTCTGAGTATCACAGAAGTACCTTTTTCTGCCTGATCCTCTCACTCATTGTTTATTTAGGTCACAAATAACATATTCCTAGAAAATTTTTAAAAAGTTCCAAATTTGATTTATTTTCCCAACCATGTAAATTTTAGAAGACTGCCAAAGCTTTCCACATAAATCTCAAATATCTTCCCATATTCTGGAGAGAGAAAAAGAGAGAAAAGAACAGATTATTTATGAAGCTAATCAGATGGGCATAAGAGGAGTTAGCTTTTAGCTTTTTCATTTATTGTTTCTGAGGAGTTAATATTTCACAGAAAGCTGTGAGTGATAGCTTTGGGGGATTCTGAAAAAATGGGTTGAGAATTTTCTGTATTTTAAATTTGTAATTTGTTATTGCCTGTCTAATTCCCATTCTCCCTCTTTTTCTTTTATTAGCAAAGACAGCTATATAATAAAGACAGACTTTCAACTCAGTAGTTATTTATTATTTTTTTAATATATATTTTTATTGTTATTTATGTCTTTTACATTTTGTATTCCCCTTGGGTAGCCCACCACCAATTCACCCGTGATCCATCTCCACGGTCCCTTGTGTTCTTTTCTATTCCATTTTGTGCCCTTATCCTCCCCCTCCGCCCACCCCCCCAAGTGTCTCTCTCCTATTTGGTTTCCCTATAGTCCTGTTATAAGTGAAACCATTCGATACTTTTTCTTTCTGGCTTGTTTCGCTGATTATTTATTGGGTTTTACCAGGGATCAGCAAGCTTTTTTCATGAAGGCCAGATAGTTACTTGTATGTAGGATATATTTCTGGTTTGTAGGGAGGAAGATGGGGTCAAAAGCAACTACGTGGTGACTGACAGGCAGAGAAATGCAGCTGCCGAAATAAGTAAATGAATGTGGTTGTGCGATAAATACAGTTTAATTTATGCACTGGGATATGAATTCCACAAATTTTATGTGCATGAAATATTGTTCTTTTGATTTTCTAGCCATTAAAATATGTAAAAACCATTCTGAATTCCCTACTATGTCAATGAAGTCGGCCAGATTTGCTCTGAATCTGCTGCTCTGGGTTTGCTGATTCCTGGTTAAACTGAATATCCTCGTTACAGGGATTTTGGAAGCTACTAGGAGCTTCATTGAATTCACAAATCTGCCTGTGTATGAACTAGTGAGTCTCTCACCAACTGTCTCACATCACATCTGGCTGTGTTTACAACTCCTACTCTACTCACTCATTCATTTGCTTTTTCGTTTTTACCGAAGTATCATTAACAGTATAGGATTACCTCCATCAGGTGTAGTCACTGTAGTGCTCCACCACCAAAGCACTCATATTCCTCCCACTATATCCTAACTTACTTTTGCTAAAATCAGCTCTTGCTGTCCCTGCATTTTCCCACAGCCTTACCTTGGGGCAGGTGAAAATGGAAGAAAGAAAAAAAAATACACGACATGTAAATAGTCCTTGACCTTAATCCTTCTTGAGTAGTTGTAGTTCCACTTATAAACCGGTGCTTGAGGCTGTCATGTTTTTAAGATAAACTGTTATTGCATATCAAATTCCTTTCCTCATTTTCTGCCCTGGAGATGTTTGCACACATGTCTTTTGATTGCATATGAAAATTCAGCGCTGTGAGTGCAATAAGGCAATTACTGGTTTTGACCTGAAATATTTGTTTATTTTCTTAAATACACTAATATTAGCATTTTAAAAAATTCAAATGATTTAACAGGAAGAGTGATTCAGATAATGTATTTTAGTTAAAAGATATCTATGTCAGTTTTGCTAAGTAATTTCATTTCTGCGATATTTCAAACATCTGGGTATTTGGAAACATGGAAGGCTGAACATTTCAGATGTTTGGTGTTATTCAAACCTATGGCATAGAGGAGAAAATTGCCTGAGCCATTTTATTCAAAGTGATGATTTGTAAACTTGCACAAATATAAAAATTTAGATTTGTTTCATAAACATGAATGTCTAAGTGAGGTTTAGAGCAAAATATCTAGTCATATTTTAGAAAATATACTCTGTAATTACAGACTCCATGTTCATATACATCAGCTTTGGAATTGATATCTGCCTGTATTTAGTCACACTTTAGTTTGTACATATGTTACCCATTATGAGTATACCTGAAAATGCCTATATGAAAACACTGAATAAATGCAACTTTACTTTTTGATCTAAGCCTATATGAATATTCCAACACTAACTACTCTTTCAATCCAGGACTCTGTTTTAAAAAGCAACCTCATCTTTAGGTCTGTGATAGAATTCTATGGTGATATTCACTAGGGGATGGGTTGTACATTAAATGAGAAAATTTGTGTGATTAGTGCTTTGTAAATTGAGAAGTACTGTACAAACATTAGTGTTTCTCTGCTCAACTTCCCTTAAACCACTTGATTCATTTTTCTCCAGCTTATTTCAGGAGCTGTTTCCAAATCAGAGGCTAAGTGTTTCTATCACTGATTTTCCCTTAGTAAGCTATGGATATGTAGTTTGTTTTTACTATTATTTTGCAAATATTAATGAAATGTACTTTATTAAGTGACTTCTAAGCCTTGCCCTCCATTAAAAAATTGTGTAGAGAAGCAAGACTAGTAGAAGTGGGTGGGAACAGAGAGGGCAGCACCCAGTGGTCTGTGGTAGAAGACTCTGGGTGCCTTGTGGGTGTGTTGTGGCAACATAAATTTATTTATTTTTTATTTTTTAATTTTTTAAAATTTTTTTTGTTTTTATTTTTATTTTTTTTTATCCTCCCCCCCCACCCCCCACCGCTGAGTGTCTCTCTCCCACCCGGCCTCCCTATAGTCCTGTTATAAGTGAAACCATTCAATATTTTTCTTTTTCTTTCTGGCTTATTTCACTGAATATGATTCCCTCTAATTCCATCCATGTCGCTGCAAATTGCATGTGTTTATCTTCTTTCCATGCTGAATAGTATTCCGTTGTGTATATGTACCACATCTTCTGGATCCAATCATCTTATTTTTGGATGTCTGGGTTGCTTCCATACCTTTGCTATTGTGAATAGTGCCGCAATGAACATACGGGTGCATGTATCCTTTCGGATTAGTGTTTTTGTGTCCTTTGGGTAAATTCCCAAAAGTGGGATTGCTGGGTCGTAGGCAACATAAATTTAAACAGGTGGGAACCTCATCCCCTCAATCATGTAAGTGTTGTAAACTAAGGATACCCAAATACAAGAAAAATGAGCATTAAAAGAACCTATTGTTCAGAGGACATGCACATCCAAGTAGAGTCTCTCTCAAGAGACTGACATCTGATTAGAGGAATAAAACCAATGCACTGTTAAGTGTGCGATTGTGTGGGGATGACGATAGTTTATTAATATTTCAAAGGAGTGATAGCAAGTGTGCAAAATCTGATTTGTTTTACCCTGCACCTAAAGGGGCAGGAGGGGCTTTATAATGTGTCTTTTGTTAGGATCATTTTTTAAAAATTAGTAATTTCCCACATTCTTCTGGAATCTTCTCTCCTGATGCAACAGACATGTGTTTTAGTGGAGGGAGTACTTATTGCACTGAGTCTAAGTCAGCTTGCTGACAGCTAACAGTAGGGAAATAATTTCCTGGGCCCCAGATCCCTTACTTTATATATAATGGGATTAGTTTACTTAGATTGAAATTGCCTTTGTACTTCATAGTCTTTTAGTCTTTTATTTAAGTGAATTATTTTATTTAAATGAATGAGAAACAGCAAATAAAAATGATATTATCAAATTTTAAAGGTATCAAGTGTCCAAGCAATCATGTTGTTCATTTTCAGTTTCCTTTTTCATTTTTCTTTGAATAATTTTCTAGTTTTCATTTCCAAGCAGGAAGGGTCACACGACATGATGCGTGTACCATGCTTGGGAGACAGTGAAAAGATACATACTATCAAGTTTAACAAAATGATGTAAGATTGATCTCTCTCCAAATACATACCAGTTTATAAAATAAAACTCATTGCCTCTGGTTTTAAGAAGTAATGATCTTCATCACCTCCTCAGTAATTGAAAAGATCTGTGCATGATAGGAAAAGAAGACAGGTAAAATATAAATGAAGACAAGCATTAGTTGCCTTAAACTGAATCTATTTGGATAACACTGGTCAACTTTGAGATTGTTACTGACTTAAAAAGACCCTGATCTGTAGTATCTTGATGTGCTGAACATGAATATAACCCTGAACAATTTTTAGTAGCTCTCGTTTTGAAGATATTTCATATAATTCATATTATATGTTTCACCATGTAAACTTATCCAGTGGGACTGCAACAACATCCTAAATCAGCCTAAAATGATGTAATATTGCATCACATTGCATAATACCATCATGCACACATCATCTGGAGTTTATTGCATCATTTTCTGATGCAATGCAATACTACTGCCAGGCGGCTGCTGAAGTAAGCTGACGTCAGCAGTGCACTAGATAAAGCCCTGTTGGAAAGGTTGAGCATTGAAAATATTTCAGACTTTGTGCAAGACAGTTTAAGCTTTGTTCCATAGAACTGTTATTATTTTATCCATTTAGGCACTATACAGAACAGTAATACCTTGAAAGTGTGTTAATAACGTGGCCAATTTCTGCTCTATTTGTGGGGAAGTGACATTTGCCAACCAGAAGAAAAGTATCACTTCTCAAGTGAAGACGGCTTATCACCTTTACTTCGGATGCAAGGTTGATGACCAAGACAAGCCTCGGGCCCCGCATGTGTGCTGTGCTACACGTACAACACAGCTTTCACAATGGTTCAATGGCAAAAGACCGTTGATGCCATTTGCAGTCTCCATGGTATGGAGAGAGCCAAGCAACCACATAAAAGACTGTTACTTCTGCTTGGTTCCTCCTCTTTCTTGGGGGAATAATGAAGCCAAAGAAGTCGAGAATAGTCTACCCAAACATTCTGTCTGCATTGAGACCAGTTCCACATGGTGAGGGATTTCCAATTTCAGAACCTCCAGCAGAATATTCTCTTGATTCATCTGATGAGGACAAGGGTGAGCCGACCTGTTCTTCTCCTGTTCCATCAGCATGCAGTGATCCAGATTTTCACTGTGGTGCATCATCAACCCCACACAGACTAACACAGGAAGAACTAAATGGCTTGGTTTGTGATTTGGACTTATCCAAGAACAAGGCAGTATTGCTAGGATCAAGATGAAGAATTTCGTGAAAGCCGTGGACCGGACCTCGCCAGCTTTCCAATACCTGCATGAAAAATTTCCTCGACTCAGTGAAGCAAAGATTAAAGAGGGAGTTTTTGTGGGTCCTCAGATTCGAGAGCTCTTCAAAGATGACCAGTTCAACAACTTGCTGCAGGGTGATGCGAAACAAGCATGGAATGCTTTTTGCCTAGTGTCTACAAACTTTATTGGGAATGCTAAGACAGAAAACTACAAGGAACTAGTAGAAGACATGCTGATGCAATATCAGAAACTTGGCTGCAATATGTCTCTAAAGATCCACTTCCTTCATTCCCACCTGGATTTATTCCCTGAAAACTGTGGTATGGTTAGTGATGAACATGGCAATCTTTTTCATCAAGATATCGCATCAGTGGAACAAAGATACCAGGGAAGATGGTCCACTACAATGCTGGCTGACTACTGCTGGACACTCCCCAGAGATGCTCCTGAACAGCTGTACAAGAGGCAAGCAAAGAAATCTAAGAAGTAGTCTATGGCTTGATTTTTTACAGGTATTAACCACAGGCCTATTGCTTTTGGAATGCATTTTGTGATGTAAACATCCATTTATTGCAGATTACAAAAAAACTACAGCGAAAATTAGAACTGTCATATTTGTGTTGAGCACATATAAATTGATAGGAAATGACTTATTTTATTTCAGTAACATGACTATTGTAAAAATATGTTGACCAGTGTAATCAAAACCACATATAAGGGTAGGTTTTTAATGCCAACTTCTACTTTACAATAAATATTAGCTTCACTTTAATTACTGCTATCAGTACTGTCAACTCATTCAATTGTTCCCCCTTTCATGAGTGTAGGTATCAGAAGAAATCAAATCTCTTCAACTTTTCATGTTGTCAGACTTCATAAGTATGAAAATATGTGCCCTGTCTTTAAAAATAATTGACACTGGAGACAATTTGCCAAGTTCCTGCTCAAGCATTTCTTTCAATTCTGAAGGAGGGGTGTATTTAATATTAGAATAATTCCTGTGGTGTCTTATAACACCAATAGTATGTTTAAAATATTCCTTTTTAAGCTGACATACAGAAGTAATGATGGAAACACTGACCTTTTGACATGAAATTTTGTGCCTTGGAGATAGTAACTCTGCTTCTGCATTTGGTGATTGAAAGGACTCCTTGTCATTAAATAGTGTATGAATAGCCTCTGTCTGTCTGTTGTTGTAAAAAATTACTGAGTTAGATTTTCCTCTGTACTAAACCCAGTCCTGTTTTTAAAATAATCTCCACCCAAACTTGTATTAACCATTTCTGTTTCCTGATGTTTCCTTTTATTTAGCAAATCTAATGGGATCTGCTGTCTATCATTTTACCAAAGCCTGGTGTGTGACTAGGTAGGATTCTGAGCACAATCCCTCCCTGCCTCCCTATTTTGTCTGATCAATGAACTTGCATCAGCAAAGTTTTGGGAACTGAAGTGGGAGAGGAGATTGCTTGTCTGGTACAATTTATTCCTGATAGCAAAAAATAAATAACTAAAATAACACACTGTCATGGTACTAATCATTGTATTTCATGCCAGTTTTCATCCATTTCAGATGATTGTACTTTCCTCTGTTTCTTATGACCTGCTTGAAATTAAAGCTGCTTACCAGTACTGTAGATTCTATACCATTTCAAAGTTTCTCCTTGGACTTTTTTTGTTTTTCCGAAATTCAGGATACCAAATGTAGGTGAAAAAAAAAATTGCAAGACATGCAGAAAAGGTTTGTAAGCTCATCAGCATCTCATTTATATACATTTTCCTGATAACATTTGCTTTCTAGTTATTTTGCTAACAGCATTCCATAGAGAGAAATGATTGGGAGATAAATCATTGGGCTGGGAATCCCTCACTCTAACTTCATGAAATATCTTCTTGTTGAGATTTAAAATCCTGAAGGAAGCACTGTCATCCTCCTTTTCCTTGTGGCAATAGGAAGTAATTTATACCTAATCTCATTGTTTTGTTCTATAACTTCTGAACACATGTTGACAAATTACATGTGTGTTTTCTTCAAGCAAATTTTTTTAAATGAGCAGCCTCAAAAAATTGAAAGAGGAAAAATCTCTTTCAATTTGACACAATTCTTTCCTTGATCCTTGGATCTTAGGGTATGGTGTATTTTAGGGGAACATTTCTTTAGCAAAGGACTTCTTTCAATATTTTGTAACTGTGAAATATACAAAATCAAGAAAAAATTCTATGTGCACACACACATAAAATGTCAAAGATTTTATGAAATCTATTCAGGTTCCTGAGCCCAGGTGGCAAAACTCTTTGCAGTCCAGAGAGAATAAGAATCTCCCTGTATAAGACACATTTGCTTAGGAGCCTTTTTATGAAGAGGGCTAGTGGAAGATATGATTTCAATAAGATAAGAAATTGAGTTGCAGCTAAGCAGTTGAACTCTCACACAGCTTGGAGAAGGGAAGCTTGTTGGAATTAAGAGAAAATGCAGGGCTCATAAGGGACTAAGGAGTTCTTGCCTGGGAAGATGCTGAACTTAGTTGAACAAGTTATCCAGCTACATCTAGCTACATTCTCTTTTAAACTAGATGTATCTGGAGTCTGTGCACTTTTAAACATATGCCAGAATTAGACTTATATTTTCTCAAAACAGAAAAAAGAAACCCTATTGTAAAAAAAATTTCTGGTCCATTTGAGAATGGTCAGAAATGATGATTGTTTTTATAGCAGTTTATTGTAAGTCCAAGATGAGAATATGCAATGTCCATGAGACTGAAGAAGGTCAGAAATGTATGTCCAGAGTCCTAGGGAACAGCAGCAAAGGGAATTTGCAGACATGACCTCCCTGTGCAAGGCAGAGTAAAGTTGGAATACAGCTGGCTCGGATATATTTGTCAATTACACCACATGCCATAAAAAGGGATTAAATTACAAAGGAACAGTAAAATAAAACTGTTCGGATGCCTAAATCCATATACCAGCATAACAGGAAGGGCATGAACTGTTCATGCACTTGAGTCCAGGAGCTGCCTTTTGTAATGATGTTAGCTTAGCATATTATTAACTTTTATAAATTAGCCAGGACAGTAAGACCTAAGTACTCACTGTTTTTATAATTAGATTGGATCTTATGAAATGGTAATATTCAGCTGAGAGTTTTAACTCAACGTCATAATTTCCTAAGGGTGCACCTAGTATTACTAAAGAGAGCAGAAAAAAATTTAATCATCCTTTCAAAATTTAGAAGTGCCTACCTATAAATATTTCTGAAAACAAATGTCATCACTCAAATGTTTGTTAAATGAATACATGTAATTTTGCCTGTTAATTAATCGATTCAGCCAAATACCATTTATTCACTGTTATTATAAGTGCTGCCTGGTGTGAGAATGGTCACATAAGGAACAGGTCAGCTGAGCAAAGGGCCTGGTTTTGTGGGGACTCATACCCCACTCTGCCTCACTTAGCAGCTGCAGGGACAGAGGCTTCGACCCCACTCTACTCTGTGCCTAGGTTGCTCACGTTTGCGGGAGACAGAAGAGCGTGCCCTTTGCAGGGTGCAGCAGTGCCTATGTTGATGGTATGTTTGTAACACAGATCTGCACATGGTGACATCTGCCAGAATTATCTCAATCCAGATATCTCTAGTGTTGCTCATTGGTTTGTGCAACTGTCAGTCTCTCATGTTTGCTAATGTTTTTTTCGTTTTGTAGATTTTTTTTTGTGTGTATATATTTTACATCATTGCTCAATTTTTATGATTTATTTATTTATGCATACAAGAACTGGGGTGTAGGCCAGAGGTGCAGGGGGCATGGGTGGGGAGTGAGAGGATTCACCAGAGACAAAATGGAGAGCAGAACAGGCACATCTACTGAAATACACTGCTGAGGGGAGCAGTGGGCAAGACAGGAGAGGTCTGTTACGCAATCTGGGAAGTTCCCTGGCCAGGATCGAACTTTTGCTACAGTGCTTATAGCTTCATAGGCTGAGACTTAACCCCTGCACCACCAGGGAGGCCCTCATTTCTCATTTTTGTTGAATGTAGTAGTCCCCCTAGAATTTCCACCACCAATTCACCCAAGCACCATCACCACAGTCCCTTGTGCTCTTCCTGCCCTTGTTTTCACTCCTCTCCCTCCCCCTCCCCTGCAGAAAGTCTCTGATTTGTAGTTGTCAGTTTAGTTTTGTTACTTTTTTTTTTTTTTTGGTTATTGTTTTTTTCCCTGATCCCATCTTTGCTTCCCTTCTATTCCTCCTGTAAGTGAAACCATCCAATGTTTTCCTTAATGTTTCCTTTTGATGATGATTTTGTAAACTGTTGACATGGCAGGGCCCAGTAAATGGTGGAGACACACACACACACACACACAAGACCTCCCTGCAGTTTTGTCATGTCCTGTGAGCCTATATTTCAAAATAAAAGATCTAAAAATACTCATTTTGTGAGCTAGCAATTCTACTCTCATATATTTCCCCTAAAGAAATGAAAATATATGTTTACACAAAAAGATGGCACACAAATGCATTTAGCAGTTCTAATCATGATCACCCCCAAATAGAAACAGTCTGGGTGTCCTCTAATGAGTGGATGAACTGTGGTGCATCCATGCAGTGCAATGCCCCTCAGTAACAAAAAGGAATAAGCTATGGATCTGAGCAGCAGTAGTTTAAAAAATAAATAAACGGTTGTCAAAAAAGGTAAAATAAGATGAAAAATGTGGACTCCTCACAGCTTTGCTGCAAGAATTAAACCAGATTAGATGTACATATGAAGTTTAGAATAAGGGCTAATGTGTAGGGGGTACTTGGTAAGTGCCCACTGTTATTATTTCTTCTAAACTATTCTGTATACCATATTTTTAATAAATTTAGCATTTTCCCTTAACATGGGCAATTACTGTTTATAATCTTGCGTTGCGTTTGTATGCTAGATGTCCTATTTAGGTGACACCACTCCCCCCACTTCTCATTGAGGTGCTCATGTACACAAAGCATGGTGAAGTGCTCAAATTCAGCCATGAACTTGTAAAATGTGATCTCTGTACTTACGGTGCTTCAATTCTAGAATATTTTTTTGAAGTGCCCAAATTTAAACTTCTCAAATAAATGTAAAAATCTGATTTAATCAGGGTTGAAAGAAATTATACTATTGTGGGATTGTCTTGTGAATTATAAATGCTATGATAAAAAAATAGAGGGAGAAATACCGTACTAACATTTGCCATATGTGCTGACTGTGCTAAGTCAGGCTTTTTATGATGAAGTTGTTATATTTTGAAGAACATGCTTTGAATCATTTATAAGTCTGTGTAATAACAAGCTATATCATAACAGGATTTACTGGACTTTTATTGCCACCTACACAGCCAGCCAGTACTTATTCATCAATCTGTACTGTGTATGAAGTGCTGAACTGGATAAAAGAGGAATAGGAGGCATTTGAGTTCAAGTTCGGGGATAAGCAACCTCTGGGTTCATATCCTAACATAGTGACTTGCCAAGTCTATGACTTTGCACAAATTTCCAATTTATTTAATCCTTTATTTCTTCACCTATAAAATGAACTCAGTACAAATGATCAACCTCATAGATTCAAGTAAGGTAAAGGGCTTATCATGGAACCAGGCACATAGGAAGCACTCAATAGATGGAAACTATCGTAATCATTATGAATACTGTAATTATTTGGGGAAATGTGACAGCAACTTAATCAGAATGATATACACAGTGGTGTAAAATTACACAATCTGTACTTAACACTTTGTGGTCCGCTCACATATTAGTACGTGTTTTTGTCACCAGTATCAGGTGGCCGCTCACGTATTAACATGTGTTCATCTCGTCTCCGGTTTTTCACGCCACGGTGGATTTATTTGGAACTATTAGGAGCTATTTCTTTGATCCTACTCAGTCTAGAAGCTTTACACATTATTTTGGTGAAAGTGTAAGGTGTTTTATGAGAGATAGTACAGTTTATTTAATATCCAGTAGTTCAGGAGTTGTGTATGTTTTATTGAATGCTTATACCATTCATGCGGTGACACAGAAAATGGCCGGCCCCAAGGGCTGGTAAATTTAAAGGGCACCGGCACACAAAGTGTTAAGGGGAGTATCAAATATCAATATATATTAAAGTACGTGCATTATATTGCAGTGCAACACAGAGCTAATTCGAGGTCAACTACATGCAAATTTCTTTTTGATGCAGTGTGGGAGAAAACAGAAGTCTATTTAGTGACAAGCAAAATTCTGGCACCGTGTTTTTTTTTTTTTTAAAGATTGTATTTATATTTGCATAGAAGAACTGGGGTGTAGGCCAGAAGTACGGGGTGGAGGGTGAGAGGATTCACCAGAGACAGAGTGGAGACAGAACAGGCAGATCTACTGAAATACACTGCTGAGGGGAGCAGCAGGCGAAACAGGAGGGATCTGCTATGCCATGTGGGTTAGCTCCCTGGCCTGGGATTGAACTTAGGTCGTGGTGGTGGTAGGGCTGAGACTTAACCCCTAAGCCACTAGGGAGGCGCTAAAGAAGAACAATATGAGCAAAAATGTGAGGAGAGAGGAAGATAGAAGTAGGGTGGAGTGGAGACGGTGGAATAGGCTACTCAGCCAGACTGACTTTGGCTCTTTGCTATTAACTGTTAAAGGTGTCCAGTTTATGAAAGAAATGTTGGCTATGAAAAAGATAGAGGTAATAGGTATTACCTCTAAGTGCTCTTTATAACTCCTGATAATAAACAGATACACAGGATTAAATGTAGTTTTATATGCTTTACTCAAAATAGCTTGTTATAAATCACAATTTTAATGTTATAATCTTATGTTTGTAACTTAATATAAATGGACAGAGTAGAATGATTAGAAGTCCAAATATTAGGATCCTAATATAAGTGTACTAGTTAATCTCTTAGGCATTGAACTTTCTCAGTTTTATTCATAGCAATGACATAGATCTAGATCAAGATGTAGGTCTAGAGAAGGAGATAGGTGTATGGAAAGCTACACACACACACACACACACACACACACACACACACACACACACACCATGTACATTCATCTCTATCAGTTAACACACTTAAGTAGCTTCGCACTAAATTTAACTAAGCTGTATGTGTTGACCATTACTAATTTAATACTATTTATTAATCATATATTATTTAGATCAAATTGCAAATTTATGAAGCTCCCAAACGTCTAATGGCCTGGCAGTTACTTGAAGCAGCCATAACTATACACATTTGCTCTGTTGATTATCTTCTGTGGTTGCTGGATGGCTTAAAAACAAGCATTAGGTAGCCCTTAAAACCAAATTCCCATTGGTGAGTCTACATAGAAGCAGATTTTCTCCCATTACTCAGCTACTGAAAGCAAAGAAGATGTATAGTTGAAAATGCCAATTTCCTTCGAAACATTTCTGTGGTTTGTTGGTTTTGCATAAAATTTTAATGTCAAACAAGTTGTGAGTAGACCATCTCTTGGTATTTCAAGGGAAAATATTTTAAATATATCCATTCATCTTAGTAAAATGGTTCTTGGGTTCAATTAATAATTAGACCTCAAAAAAAATAGGAGCACAGAAGTTAAAAACGTCTGTCAGCGTGATTTTCAGATTTGCTGAAACATTTTGATCTCATATTGTGATGTTAAGAATGGGATTAAAATGTTGAGCTCAAGCAGCAGTTTATTCTCACAGTACTAATTCTCTGAGATAGGTTGCTGTAGTCTGATTTAATATGTAATAAAACATCGATCTTTCTTTAAAGATTTTGTAGAAGTGAGTGTGTGTGTGTGTAAAACAGTTGTCATCATTTTGCTTAATACTTTTACTGTGTAGCTCTGTGGGGTGAACACTGGCATGGTTTGGTGTCTGTGTTTTATTATGTTGGATGAGTGACTAAGACTAACTAAGTATTTCTGGTTGACTCTTATGCTTGGCAGTTTTAGCACGTTTGAAGAGTTATGGTTTGATCTATAGGGTAGGGAAATCTATATAAATATGTATTTATGCTCAGGTCCTTGATTCTTCTGTTGCTTTTTTACTTTGTTTTTATAAGTCACAATTAGTTACTGTATAAGGTGCAGAAAAAAAGTTGATCTATCTTGAGTTAAAAAAAAAAAAGACTTTATTCAAAGGACTCTAGGATATCTGAAGTATATAAACCAGAGTTCTGCCAGGAACATGACTCAGCTCCCCAACCTCCAATGTATGGAGTCTCAGTTGACAATTCAAAAATGTTCAGGGGAAATAATCCGATAGAGAAATAGGAATGGTGAGTGCTGAGGGGTGTCAGAGAGTAGCTTATATCATAGGAGTCACCTTATATATTGCAGATAATTTCCAGAGAAAAGGTCATCCCTGGCTTCCTGCCCACTTTGTTAATGGCTACCTGCTCATACAGGAAGACAAGTGTCTCTTTTCTCCTTCTCATTTCCAAGTATTCTTTTCCAGACCTGCTTCTGAGCATTGATTGAGAGCCTCTGATCCCCTCACTCAGTATTATTCCTGAGAATGACCTGTAACTGCACACTTGAATTCTGTCGCAGCATGCCAGCCTTCACGGGGCTCAGACTTCCTCCCCGGTGAGCATGCCCGGACTCTGCGAGACTGTCCCACAGGCCGTCCTGAATCATCATTTTCTTACCTTTGTGAGCATGTGCACGAAAGGGTCACGGGTGTTGAGGCAGTGGAGGTGGTGAAATGTTGAAACTGGGGTAGATCCATAGCAGGACTTTGCTTCAAAGCTGGGCAAGTATTCCATGCTGGGAGTTTCATGGGCTATGGGTCAGTTCTGGGTTTTCTGTCATTGACACCATTCTTCTGTCCACAGTTGCAACACACGTAGCAGCATGCACAGGCTGCACAGGTTTGGGCATCTAGATGATCTAGGGATATGCATCACTGGTTTTGCCAAGGAGTCAATCCAGGGGCAAGGTCAAAACACTCATCTCACATATGTTACATAGAAGTAGACTATGATTAAAGATATTAACAAAAATAGTGTCTCAGAGGCCTTAATTTCAGCACCATGAAGAAAGTAAATTTTGAACATCAGATCATATGTGTTCTTTTGAGAAATTACCGCAGAAGTAATTTGGACATTCCAGGCTTTTGCAATCTGAATAGTCATCCAAGGCTGCCTGGCAATAAACAGTGACATTAAGTGCAAGTGAAAGTGGGCAACCAGCTATAAACATCACCCATGTGTAAAGATATACTGTGGGGGCTGGTGGGTTTCAGTATCAATGAGGGAAAGGAAGAACTGATAGTTTAAGATTTTCCTGACCCTTTGTCATTTTTCACCACTCTGTTTTTCCAACTCTGCGTGTGTATAGATAGATAGATAGATAGATAGATAGATAGATAGATAGATAGATAGATAGATAGATAGATATAGATATAGATATATAGATAGATATAGATATAATACTATATATTAATCATGATTTCAAGGCAGCTTGGACCTATCTTTATCGGATTTCTCAGGTCTGAACTGACAGAGCCGCAGCGTGTTCCTTGACACTCTTCTGCCTCCTGGCACTGCAGGCAGAGACTCCAGGGAAATGCCGTGTTGGAGCTTCGAGTCTGGTAGTCAGGGGATCTTCAGTCAAGAGCTTTGAGATGTGTTATTACCCACGGGGATCCACTTTAGAGATATGCTAAGGGGGAGCAGGAGGAGGGGTCCTGACCCGATCGGCAGTTGCTGCCTCTGTGCTATCTCAGATCCTCACTTTGGGGACTGCAGCATGGCGATCAAGACCCTTGTGTACATTTAGAAAGGTCAATGGGAAAAGCAAGCTTCCTTCGTGGGAGTGATATGGGTGGGGGAAGGGGTGGACAGGGGACTCCTTACATTAGGAATAATTGAATGTGGAGAATAATCCCTATCCCCCTGGGGTACATTTTAATAATGCAGGTGACTGATCCACTTAATGTCTGCCTGATTTGAACTGTGCATTGCTTGGCTTTTCATTAATAATGAATCCACAGGTAAACAAATGCTTCACATTAAATGCCTCTTTAAAGTGTTTAGTATCTGCTGCCAGGAAACCTATTAAGCACTATGGTCCAGGAAGGGCAAAATTGAACAGAAACTGTACGTGGAGCAATGGAAACTCCTTTCTACTATGGTGTTATAATGGGAAAATTCACATATATCCTTGTGCTGCTTTTTGGGAAAATTTCCAAGTTATGTCTTATTCTCATTGATAAGATAATGCTTGTAGGTATAATAAACAGATTTATTATTTGAAATGCATAATTTATTAATGGCAGTAAATATTTACACTTATATTTAAATGTACATTTTTAAATAATAAGTGTACAATTATACTTCTTTATACTTCTCTATCCTATGTTCTTCTCTATGCTATGGCTACAGTGAATTAGCAAGAAGGAAGAAAGCTTATGTCTTTGTCCCCAGCTTTTGAATTGTTGAACTAATCATCCTCAGGGTTATGTCTTCTAATGTGAAACTGCACAGATAGGTTTGAAAATTAAAAGTAAGTAGCAGTTGAATAATACATGCATTTTTTGTGTTCTAGCAACCAAGTTAAAAGTGCAAGTTCATTCACCATATCACATGAGTGTCTTAAAATCAGAAAATTCAATCTTAATTTTTTTAGAATTGCATTTGCTTCTTTTTTTCATTTTTGTTTATTCTCTCTTCATGTCCAGACACCGAATTTACTTATGATGGGATCATCTGCTGTGTCTTTCTAGTTAACTTCTTGACCTTGCCAGCAACTCTTACATTGCACATCAGAGAATTTTCTGAATCTGGGCAAGCCCTTCAGATTATCTCACCCACTGCTCTCCCTTTTAAATAAATGGAGAAAATAAGTAATTAAGTGATTTGTACCTGATCCAATTATTGTTAACGTTTCTAAATCTGAGTTTTCCGGATTTCCAAACCCAGATCTTTCCTTCCTATGGTGACCCCTTTATCTCAGTTTTCCAAGAATTTTCCCAGTTTTAACCCTGGAAGTCCCATATTCAAGGAAATCGCTCAATCCCAGGTAAGCCAAGACAGATGTTCACCCTCTCACATTTCTCACAGGTTTCGGTATTCTCTCATTTGCCTTATTTCTGCTTCTAATTTCAAAATATCTTATCCTGGAATTTAACAATTTGCAAAGCCAGAAAGTTTATTCTTACATCTGACAGTCATCTCTCCAATTGGCTCTACTTCATCTCCTTTGCATTCTTCATTTCATATCAAACATTTGTCCATTTGTTTATTCAGCAAATATTTGGATACCTACTGTATTTATATAATTAAAAAAATAATTTCTTCCAAATTATTAAAAACACATTGATTGCATGATTCCTGGGTTTTCATCCACTGTGAAATGTTGGACTCTTTTCATTTTCTCATCACTATTTTGGGTAACCGTTATAAGGAGAGTATGTGCATGTGGAAACCTGCATTTATGAATGTGAGTGTTTATAAATTAAAGTGCATACTTTGGAATTGGTGGCAAAACAACATTTGATATGAGAGAATTCATAACAGTTGTGAGAATTCTGTGGCACCATCAATATTAGCAATATTTCTTTCCAGCAACACGCTTTTTCCTTAAGGCCACTAAAGCATAATATTATAACCTTCTTCATAAAGCTGTTAGATAGAGCTATGGAATAGTTCTTTTGAACCAAATGTAGAAAAGTCCAGAATTTGGAAAGTGAATTATAAAACTGGACTGATTTAAGTGTAAGAAGAAATTGCACTCAAATAAATCCAATCCTCTGAGTCAATGCAATCATAGATTTAATGTAGTTTGAAACTATAAAACTTTATAGTTTTAAGCCATGAAAGTAAGGAATGGTTTCCTCTAAACAACTTTGTTGCTTTTTTAAAAAATATTTTTTGGTCATGGTTCACTGTTTTAATGTCTCTCAGTTTGTCCCTTTTCCAGCAGCATATATAAATGTTTTTGTTGCTTAATGCATCAGCTGAAAACACAGAGAAGTGACTGTGAGACAAACATCCAATAGCTTTTCACATTTGAATAGGTTTTCAAAAAAATTTGAGCACTTTTTAATAAGCGATGAATGTTTTAAAAGCAGCCTCTGAGACCCTCTGAATCCAAGTACACTTACGTGGATCTTGAGCAAATCATTTAAACTTTCTGAGATCTAGATTTCTCATCTTCACAGTGAGGTAAGAAAGGTACCTATCTCAAGGGGTTATTGTAAGGATTAAGGGTAGTATTTTATCAGGACGTCTGGCATCTAGTAGCCCATTCACGTGAAACATGACCGCCTATTTTTGTTGCTGATGTCATGAAGGTGAGTGGCTCAAGGTTTTTCTGAGTTCTTTCTGGACCAATTCTATTTCTTTCCATTTTACCAGAGTCATTCTGATATCTCCCCGTACCCATTCTGTAGAGAAATGTAAGCTTACTAGACGACTTTGGGGATTTTGAATTATTGAAGTACTAAATCGCACACCAACTCAAATTAAGAGACAAACCCAAGTGACACAGAGGAAAGATGTTCGTGGTTAGGGATGCATTGTGTCATATTCAAACAGGGCAACTAGTACAGGGAACCAAAAAACTCACTTTACTTGATGCATCGAAAGGTCACAAAGGTTTTTGAAGGAAAGTGTTCAATTTCGTGACCAATTCCTCATGTGTTTGTGTAGCAGCTGCACAGATACTTTCTTACTCTTGGCTAAGATCAGTTATAGACCTGCAAGTCATTAAATATGATTTCTACTATTCTTTGGTCATTTGAGTTAGTTTGTTAATTGCTGTTTTCCTATCTTTGTAGATGAATCACAAGGTTATTTAGGATATGATTTTTAGATACTGATAATAGTAAATGACTTAAAAAAAAAACAAAGCAAAGTAATTTATGGCCCCCATAGTAATTCACATGTATTTTCTTATATGATCTTCATAACTACTCTATAAATATAAATAGAATAGGATAAATAGAATAAAATAAAATAGACTATAGGTTGGGGGATTGTTTTAGGTATATTTTGGCACTGTTAGAACATAGTTATAGATGCTCTGTTTTCCTGGTTGGATACAGCCTTTGCCCTTAGTAAATCATGTCATTGAAAAAAGTATAGTAAGGGGCCTCCCTGGTGGCGCAGCGGTTAAGCACTGCGCTGTGGAGCTGTTGGCAGCAACGATGCCAGTTCGACGCCCAGCCGGGGAGATTCCCACTTGGAGCGTCAGACCTCTCCTGCCTCGCCTGCTACTCCCCTCAGCAGTGTATTTCCATCTATCTGCCTGTGCTGCTCCCCACTCTGACTCTGGTGAACCCTCTCACCACCCCACACCTCTGGCCTGTTCCCCAGCTTGTATGCATAAATAAATAAATCTTAAAAAAAAAAAAGAAATGGAGGGTGGCCAGCTCTCTAGAATCTCACGTCTATCCCTTCCCACCTCATATTACTTCTATTCCATTCCTAAAGTAAATATTTTAGTTTTGTCTGATTTTATGATCATACTTTATGTATTCTTCCTTTTACTCAGTATTGTATTTGTGAATGCCATCTTCATTTTATGTGAGTTGTCTTTCTTTTTTCTTGCTGCATAATATTTCACTCTGATTATACTGCAATTCATCTATATATTTGTGATTTGTGTTTTCCCAGTTTTGGGGCCATCACAAACAGTGCATCTCTAAACATTTTCTAACATAAATCAAGATGCACATGAGTAGGAGCTTGCTTAGACAGATCATAGCTGATAATGTAGAATATGTAATCTTCAAGTTTCCTATTTATATTTCCACTAGCAGTAAAAGACAGTCTCAACTGCTGAATATCCTTGCAATCACTTGCATTGTCAGGCACTTTAATTTTTGCCAATTAGTGGATGGGTAATGATATCTCAAGGTGATTTTTAATTTGCATTTTACTAATCACTAATGAGCTTGAACACCTTTTCATATGCTTATTAATAACTGGAATACTGCTTTTTTGGTGACTTTTCAAGTATTATAGCTATTTTCATATTGAATGAATGGTATTATTTTAAATAAAGTAAAACAGCATTTGAGATTTTCTTTTCTAACATTTGCAATAAGGAGTTCAAGCAGAATCCCAAAGTTGAATTCTTAAGTTGATGGTTCAATAGTTATTTTTAACTGTCATATAATTGAAAACCTTTATTCCTTTCAAATTTCTTTTTCTTTTCCAGATAAAGTCTTGACAGTTCTTTTTCTCATCTTCCTTTTCATTCCTCTCCCCCAAGCCCCCTCAAGAGAAGCAATATAAGGCTTGCAATTTAGAGCTTAGTGCAGTCTCTAAGGAAAGGAGAAAGGCAGGAATGTTCTCTAGCCTAAACTGGAGAGAATCTCCCAGTTGCATTGGAGATAGCCATATTCTTGACAGAGATTATTGTTGTTTGAATTTCTTTCTAGAGTCACCTCTCTAGAATTGGGGAACAAAGGGAACCGTCCTGAGGTGCCAGAGTTAATATTAAAAACAAGTTGTTGGGCAGCAGTTGAGTAAAGAACATAATGACAGGTAAGGGGAAAGGAGGTGATTTCACCTACCAGTGCTAAAAATGTCTTGAGAATGATTTATATGCCATCAACTCATTACACCTCTGACTATCACCAAGGATCACCAAGGCAACGAGGATGATTCTTCACACATATCCCTCAGGCTTTATCTCCATCTTCTGAAGCAATTTTGCATTCCTTCCATCCTGGTTATTTACATGTGGATGAATGCATTAAGGTGGACAAAATGTAATACTTTCTTCCCCTTCACACCTATTATAATTTAACCTGAGATAGTGAGACAACTCCAATGAAAGCAACTGCTACAGTGTTTGTTGAACACCATTATGGCAAAAATATGCCAGGGATTCTGTTCTCCAGATTCGCTAGACTTGGAGCCAGTAATTCAATCTGAGACCTTATCCACTTATTGTTACTTGTTTCCTGCCCTGCCCACAAGCAATATAGAGCAGAGAGTCAAATATACCTTGCATAAGATCACACAAGGATCAGATGATAAATGATGGATTTTATGGATTTAGATTCCCATATCCTCTGATTTTTTTTTTAGTTTTTATTCTATTTTTTTAAAGATTTTGTTGCTGTATGCACATGTATAAAGTTCTACTCCTTCATAATTCTTACTATACATGATGCCTATGGTTTCTGTATTTTGTTTAGTATTATAGTGTCCTTTGTTCTTCATCTCTTTCAATTAAATTGCTATTGTTAAGAGGCTTGTGATCTTATAAAACTATCAAAGTACACAGTAAAACAATTATAATAAAAGTGTGTTGCAAAACAAAATTAGAAATTGGGTGATTAAGCAACAGAACTTTAGATAATTTATGCAACTGTTAATAGACATACAAATTATCTGGTAATGGATAGCAAAATAATTTCAGATTCTTTTTTTTTTTAAAGAATTATTTTTTATTTATACATACAAGCTGGGGCACAGGCCAGAGGCGTGGGGTGGCGAGAGGGTTCACCAGAGACACAGTGGGGAGCAGAACAGGCAGATCAGAAATACACTTTTGAGGGGAGCAGCAGGCGAGGCAGGAGAGGTCTGCCGCGCCAAGTGGGACTCTCCCTGGCCAGGCGTTGAACTCGCGTCAATGCTGCGGACAGCTCGACAGCACAGCGCTTAACCGCTGCTCCACCGGGGAGGCCCTAATTTAAGATTCTTAAGGCTAGCCTTTCCTTGCCATCTTTGCTCCTTTCTTTAAGAAGGGAACAAGTTGAATTTTTTCTTTAGGTAAAATAGTGCAATGATTATTTAATAAGCTTAAAGGAAATCATTCCATTTGCTTCCATGACTACTTCAACTCTCTGGGCTCCTTTTCGGAGGTGTGTCTTTGATGAATTTTATCTTGTTTATTGAATTTTTCAGTTTAGATTACTAAGAAAAGAAGTGAACAGTTGACAGTCCTTTTCCCCCCGCACTGCTTGCCCTACCCTCCTCCCAGATTGCCCCCACAGCACACCCTACAGGAGAGTCTCCTCTGTGACTGTAGCTTCCTGCCTGGCAGAGCAGGGTTCTGGCAGAGGGGGGGTATGTGGTTGATTTCCTATTATTTTTTAATTTTTTTTAAAGAATTTTTATTTATTTATGTATACAAGCTGGGGTACAGGCCAGAGGCGCGGGGCAGCGAGAGGGTTCACCAGAGACAGAGTGGGGAGCAGAACAGGCAGATCAGAGATACACTGCTGAGGAGATAAGTGGGCGAGGCAGGAGAGGTCTGCCGCACCATGTGGGATTCTCCCCGGCTGGGCGTCGAACCGGCATCGTGCGCTGCCGACAGCTCCACAGTGTAGCGCTCAACCGCTGCGCCACCGGGGAGGTCCTGATTTCCTGTTATTTTTGTAATTATTTTTGCTTGGGGACTTCTTTATTGGGATAAAATTATACAAAGTATTATCAAGCAGGAACTGGAGAGTCGGGAAGATCAGCAGCCACCATGCTCTGAAAGTTTACCTTCTAACTGCCATTTCAAACATGATTTGCCCTCAGCATAATACACACAAGTCAAAGGCTAGGATGGTCTTCTTTCTCTTTTCCTCCTCCTCATTTAGTAATAATAGCAATTTGGCTTTTTGTTTTGAAGATTACAAATGTATGTTTGTGTACTTATAATCCTCACAACCTTGTTGAATTGGGCTAAACAAAGAGTAGCCCTATTTTACAAACTAAAGGATTTGCAATTACAAGCACAATTTGATCTCAAATCCTTGATCCACACTGCCTGTACATATCCATCTGTACCTGAGGAACTGGGGATGGACCTAACTGGGAATTATTATGCAGAAAAAATACAAACTAAGAACCCAGAAGCAAGTAAATTAAAAAGGCACCACTGACTTTTAAAAAGACAAAAACAAAAGTGCACAGATAGTTTAATTATATCAATATCATGAAGTAGGTACACAATAATTCTGGAAAACTGTTCCAGATCAAGACAGGAAGGGGAAATTTTCTAAGGGAAAGGCTCAGTATTATCTCAGAAGAGAACAGCAGATTGATCACACACGGTCAGTGTGTTGGGCATATGTTCTAGCCTCACAGCCGCCATTCACTTTCGGAGAGAGTGTGTCACTGTGTTTTTCTCCTGGAAACCAGGCCTCCACACTTTCACCCTCCCTGCTCTAGCTGGAACTCCATTTCAACCCACCAGCCAGAGCCAATCGCAGCAGCTTCTCCAGTTCCTAATGGTGGATTTTGCAAAAGCTGTGTGATTCAGTGAGAACCAAAGACATAATGAGACAATTTTTAAGCTTCTAGGAAATAAACTTGATACTGAAAAAATGCCCTGACGTCTGTGACTTTGAGGAGAAAGCCAGCCTGGGGATGGCACTGTCCCAGGGGATGAGATATAGAGAAAAGCATCACCATAGGGACTTGGCTTTAGCCCTGAATTAAGCCAGAGCTGAAGTCATCTCTGTCACAGTATTTTTAAATTATGTAGACTTACACACTATCAAGTGTGTAATTATCACTTTTTTTTAACCGCTTGAAATAAAGTTACTATAGTGCATATCGTAGTAAGAATATTGATGCCCGAAAACATTTAGTGTTGGGTTGCCCTGACCAGAGACAGAAGATCAGCATTTCTCCCTTTGTCACTGTTGTCACCATAGTTCTGTGGTCTTCTAACTATGGTCTGCCCCTTTAATTCTCTCAGAAACTCTGAAGTTGGTACAATTACTTTTCCCATTTTCCAAATGACCAAGCCCTGTGTCTTAACCACTGTGTTATACACATGGGTTTCTAAGAATCACTATTAGGAAAAAATCTTCTTAAATTGAGCTCAGGTCTTTTTGAACCCTTCATACTCATCCTTCACGTATTGGTTGAATTCCAAAGCTGCAATCAGTTCCACTATGGCTCTGTTTTCCCTTCACCTTTCCAGTGGAAAAGAATCTTTCCCTATCTGTGAGTCACATTTAGCACTTCTGTGACTTCTTCAGTAGGGCCATCAATTGTGACTTAAAAAAAGTGTCCTTATTCTTATGTTTGATTTAAGAATGAGTCTTGGAGCTGGAAGACATAGACTGGTGTCACTTATGCTGGTAGAATGACCTTGGGCAAGCTTTTTAAGCTCTCTCATCAGAAATATCATGAATATAACATGCAATTCACAATATTGCTATGAAGATTAGATAATTCTAGACACAGCTTTACAATCTGCAAAATTCTGTATAAGAGATTATTATATACATTTTTTACTTGCCACAGCATTAATGCTCTGAATGTAGTTGGAGTTCAATAAATATTTGTGGAACTGAATTCAATTTAAGAGTGACAACCTAAATAAGAAATGAGATAAGAATTTATTGTTAGTGCTGATGGTGTGCCACCTCTCTATACATGTCAGTTTTTCCTTCATTTTCCCTTCTTCTTGCTTTTCTTCCCTTTTTCTATTGTGTTTAATACCTATCTTTTTTTTTTTCACCATTCCTACATTTTCCAGTGAGCCCTATGGACCTGAAATAGTTACAGCAGTGACTTCCTAGATTAACAGGTTAGTGATTCTGTATTAGAGTTTGCAGATTACTTCTTTCTTTTCCAATCATGAAATGGAGAGCCTCTTTTTCGTAGTTGCCCTAAGAGGAGTTGTGTAGAGGAGGAGACTTTGCCCAGAAAATGTGCTCCCCTGTAGTCAGAAATTACTCACCAGACTTAAATGGTAAATTCATAGCCATTAGTGCAGAGAACAAGGAGCAAACCAATTAACCTCATCTCCTTATCTTCTTCCACATGCAGATTTTTATAATTCCTTTTATTGTCCATCAGGATAATGCAATGGGAATCACATGCTGGAGAAGACAACACATACAACATTCTATCAAGTCATCATAAAGTCACACTTGTGATGGGGTTCATAGTCTAAAAGTATCATTTCTGAAAATATTTTAAGTTTGATTAGAATCCTCTAGCTCATTTTCTCCCATGTCCTAATCTGCACAGAATTTTCCCAAAGTAGCTGGCTGATGAAGAATACTTTTAATATCACCCTAACATTAGCTTCCATGTGTTATTAGAAAACGACCCTCTGGGGTCTCCCCCTTGAACAGAGAGCTGGTTTTCAGTTCGGCAATTAAGAATTCTTGAGTGCTGATCCAGAAAGTAGAGACTCATGAGGCTTAATAGGATTTAGAACCTATAATTTCTCTACTCACCATTATACTGATGGTTTAGCCAGGGAAGTTCTTGTTGAAATATGCAGATGCTTGATTTATAGCTGCAAACCAATAAGCTAATGTGCCTATGTTTGAAGTGACCGTGCCCTGGAAGTGCTGAGCTTCAGCTCGAAAGCCTCAAGTCAGAAAAAAAGGCTTGTGTTTGGAATAGCGCTGGCGTTCTTTGTGTTTTTGCTATCTAATTCTCGACCACTTTGCAGGAGCTAGAGGATAACTCAGGACGAGGCCATTACTTTCTTTGACGGCCTCAATATATCAAAATGGGACAGGGTCTCAGGTAGCATTCCCCAAATGGGGACACTCTTTGATAACTAACCACCAGCTGTGAAATTGAGACTGGCCAGGAAGTCAGTGAAGAGGACTTTTTAAGGGTAGCCCTGGGAGAAAGGGGAATGAAGAGAAGTGACAAGTCTTGCTAATGTCTTTTATGGTTTCATAAAATGTCTTTAATGGCGGGACACATGAGATATATGTGGCATGGTTCCAGGAAGTGTTGCGAGGGTCACAGTTAAGACCAGTTCTCAAACTGCTAGCTTTGGGAACACAATCAGCCTTATGGGCATGGTCATCAAGTATTTGAGTTATGGAAAATTCAGAAGGGGCCTTTTGCCACTGGCTGCTTTTCATGTTCCCAAAAATGGTCCTCAAACCATCTCTCTCATGAATGGACAAATATCAGACCTAATTTTGGTAAATTCCCTAAGAACATGAATATTTTAAGGGCTGTTTTTTTTTTCCCCTCTTGCCACTCCAGTGCTTACAATAGCTAACATAAAATAGGCATTTTGTAAATATACGTTGATCAATTTATAATAAAAACACTGGAGAGGAGCAGTAGCTCATTTCAGCTCCTTCCTTCTGAAGCACTTGAAACAAAATTTCCAGAAATAAATGTCTCCTTCATACCAAATACTCTTTTAGAACTTACCATAAAATGCCAGGGATGAATTAATAGACATTTTACAATTATTTAATTTATTTTTTAACTCATAAAATTAAAGAGTTATATGTATTGAGAGAAGGAGGGTGTGAGAGAGAGCGAGAGAGTGAGAGAGAGGGAGGAATTTTTTCAAAGGGGAAATCACATTGTGACCTGTTACTAAATGTTACCTGAAAAATGAGCTTTCCTTGTTAAAGTTTATCTCTATTATCAGTTAGACTTAATGAAAATATTACACCTTCTTTGAGTGAAAATTTAGGATCATAGTTATAAATTCCAAAGTTGAATGAAAAGTGAAAAGTAAACTGAGTAAGAGTTAGCATTATTTCTGGTTGGTACAGATCCCCAGGTTTAACAATATAATATGTGACTTATGTGAAGAAGAGTTTTGAAAAAACATTTTTAGCTTGACAAGGTACCTCTAAATATAACTCACCTTGCATAGAAATGTCCCATTTCCATAACCTTAATTGCTTTCCCTTTCTTCCTTTTCTTTCACTCCCTCTCATCTTTGTATTATTTTTTAAAGATTTTTTTTTTCCTTTACCAAAGGCCGCCTACATTCCATGGATACAGCCTAGAAGTTTGTAGTGAATATCTCAAAATTGTGTCTCTTGAAACAGCATTTTTCTCTTGCTGGATTGCAGTAACTTAAAAAAATCAGAGGTGTCGAAGGTTGCAATAAGCAGGAAATCCAGCTTCCTTTGCCCAGCCTAAACATCAGCTGTGCTCAGAGGGCTCATTTCCTTTCTGTGATGACGTCTCCAATGTGGAAGATGTGTCAGATCAGTCGAACACAAGGATGGAATGAGAAATCCAGAATTTGGTCTGGTTTCTATCCAGGAGAACAGTCTCAGCTCAGCAGTCCACCTTGGGAGGCCTGCTCATTGGAGAGATGTTTCAGTAATAGGAGCGTGAGATCCAGACCATATATAAAGCTATTCATTTGATCAGAAAAAATTGAGGAGCAGGACTGAACTGCCTGAAGCAAAGAGAAATGAGTTCACAAGTACCACCTTTTTCTAAAGGCAGCATTGTGCATTAGACTTGCATACAGGCACTGGAACGGGACGACCTTGCTTTAAATTCCAGTGCCTCTCCTAATGACATAACCCTGGACTATTTATTGCCCTCAGTCTTTCTCTCTTTAACACTGGGAACAATAATATGCCTGATCATGTAGTGTTTTGTATCCTTACTAAATGAATTGACCTATGCAGAATGCCTAGAACTTGGCATGCAGCAAAAGCTCATGAAGTGCTAGCTATCACTCTTATCTTCCACTCTGGGAGTAGACAGCTCTTCCTTGCTGGCGAGACAAAACAAAACAAGAAAAAGAGAGAGAGAGAGAGATCTAGAAAATTTAGTAAAGGCGTCTAAAGATGAGCTTAAGAAAGTCTCGTTCTCTCCCTCACCTTGGGGTGCAGTTGCCACCCTTTCAGACAGTGTGTGCCAGGGACCAGTGTTGGGAGCCTTTCCCTGGTCTAATCCAGAATATTGGTGCTCGCAGGATTGGTTTCATATAGATGTAAGCTAGATGGTTATACATCTGTTGGTGGTTTGGTTAGCATCTTATCATCATCTCCCATAATGAGTTGCTATTTGAACAGTGTACTGTTTACAATATCTCTGATTAGAGTTACACCCAAAGCCTAATATCCTTGAGTGCACTGCATTCCAACCTGTGACTGCAGTTCACTCTCCTTGCTGCCTGCTGGTATTCCAAGAAGGAAAAGGAAAATAACCAAAACTTTCTCCAAGTCCTCCTTCACTTAGGTTAGGGGACTGGTATCTATGTCTTCCTCCGCTCTTAGCACCCCACACAATGATATTCATGGACTCCACCATTAACTCAGCCTGCAACTCTTTAAATGTCTCGAGGCTATAGGGAACTCATTTAAAATATGGCTCATTTATCTGAAGACAAGCATATTCTTTGCAGACTCAAGGTGTTCATTAGTGATAGGGTCTTCTGAAAAAGGAGAAGACAAAAGATATCTCCACTATCTTCCAGACCAACCTCGTATCAAGAGTTGAAATGACCACAGATCACACATATTAGAAATATCCCATTGGTCTTATTTGAGTGCATAGACTTAAAGTATTGGCATCAAAAACAAAGAGTCTTCGGCATTCTAATCTTTGGGGTACAGTTCTCATCCCACTTATTCTTGTCAGAGATTCAGTAATAAAAACAATTGTCTCTTTTGTCCACTGTAAGTATCTCTTGTTCTGAAGTTCCAACAACTTTTCTATGTTTGGCCCTGTTATTGTCTTTGTATCCATCAAAGTAATCCCCTTCCTCCTAATCAAGCACTACTCCTATTGTCATTTTGTTCTTTCTGGACTGAATTATTTGAATGAATATACCTATTAAATCAATAAATCAGTTAATGAGCAATTTTAGTTATAATATCTAGTATTTAAAGAGAGGCATTAAACACCCCTGAAACAAGAAAATTGCAAGAGTATTACAAGAGTAAGCAATTCTTTGAATTTCTTAAACTGCTTTAAGACATGATAGGTATTTATTGATATAAAGTCATTTATTGCTACATGTATGTATATAGCATATATGTATATATTTGGCATGTATTTGTAAAAAAATGACAAATTTTAACAGCTTACTGAAAAATGCTTAATTTATCATCTTCATACAATCTTTTTTGTTTTAGTATTTAAATATACATGTATACCAATAGTCACATCTATGTAAAAAACAGACGTTGATTACTTGTGTTAAGGTTTCAGTTCAAATAATGACATGAAATCAAATAAAAAGTAAATGTACAATGGAAAAAAATCAGAAAACATTAGACATAGAAGTGAAACTAGTTGTTAAGTTATGTAAGGGGAAACTTAACTCCCTAGGCACACCTATAAAGTGTATGAGGTCGGTGACCTCCCAGGGCTTAGTTTTAGGAATGATGTCTGCATGTGACTACCACACCACACATTTTCCCAATAGTAGTATCAAATGTATTAGCACAAAGAAATAATGAACTATCCATAGATCATCATAGGGCCATATAATACTCTCTGTGTCTAAGGGGTGTCCTTGAGAATGTAAAGAAAGGTAACTTTTGGTTACTGTGGACTTGTTATTACATAGAATCTACTTTTAACATCACTTGTAATATGCAGAGTCCTTGTCATGCATTAAACTTTTTATTAAATATTTTGCAGACATTATCTTACTTTAATCTCTAAAAAAAGGCATTATAATATATCCCATTTTGTATGCAAATATTGAGATTCAGAGAGGTTAAGTGACTCAAACAATATTACACAACTAATCCATGTAGAGTGGAGATCCAAACTGAGTTAGCTTAATTTGAAAATGCTCAACCAAATCATTCCTCAGCCACCAGGATCTGCTTTGGCATGTACCCTGGGCTTTTGGCTGTACTTACATTCCTCTATGAACAGTCTCAGTTGCACTTTGCATCAGCACAGAAAAAACACTAAGCACTCAGAGTTGCATTTCAGAATAGATAGATCCCTTTTCTACACAATGTCTTGACTAAATTGCCCCTAATGTGGATTATTTTCCAAAGCACATACACATGGGAAGGTGCACTTTTTGCTTTCTAATGCTTAATGAATATATTGAAACTGAGCTTTAAAAATGTGCCCACCTCCCTGGTGGTGCAATGGGTTAAGTTTCAGCCTATGAAGCTATCTGCAGCCTTTGCAGCATGAGTTCGATCCCCAGCCAAGGAGCTTGCCACATGGCGCAGCAGACCTCTCCTGCCTCGTCTGCTGCTCCCCCCAGCAGTGTATTTCAGTCAGTCACTCTGTTACTGGTTAATCCTCTCACCCCCCACACCTCTGGCCTACACCCCAATTCTTCTATGCATAAATAATCTTTAAAAAAATGTGCCATAACCATGGGCTTCTTGTAAACCACCATAACACGCACACACCTGCCAGGTAAAGTGTGTTTGCCTCAGGCAGACAGTTGAATCAATACTCAAGACTGTAAAAGTATGAAGCACTCTGAGTCATGTACGTAGCCATGTCCCACAGCCCAGTATTTCTATAAAGCCAGAGAGAAAGGATAAGAATAAATCCTTTTGTCACTTTCAGATATAAAGTGGCATCTGTAACATTCTTTTTAGAAAAAGAACCCACATAAATACGAAGGATTTACAGCAGAGCATACAAAAACCAGAGATTTCTGAACATAACAGTAAATGCAATTAATAGTGACAAATTAGGATTCTTAAAATAATTCCCTTGGAACAGCTAATCATCTCTTGCTTTAAAGGAGAGCTTTATATAGCTTCCAGAATGGGAATTGTTCGCTAAACTTGAACTTGTGATGGGGAACTGCTAGGCAAGTGACTGGTACTCTTGACTACTATTGTAAGTCTTAGGGATTTTATTTTCTTTTTGTTTTACCTTAGAACTCACACATGGGACTTTCCATGATGCCATTTTGTCTATGAGATTCTTGACTTGCAAAGGTTATACCTAAATATCTTATCTCGCAGGATACATTTTTCTTGGGTCATTAAAAATGTCTGAAGACTCCATTGTGCTTCCAATGAATGGTATGGGTCACACACTTTCTTGGGGTAGACTTGTTGGTAACTGCTCCTCAGTTTCTGATCACGAGTATCAATACCAGCTTCAGTTTTTCATAGTCTTCATCCTAATATGAAGGCATTTACTGGTGACTCTGTATTGTTTCATCGTGTTTAGGCAATACTGAAAGGATTCCATTATTTGTTATTATTGCAGTTTGGAAAAAAGGTAAATGAAATTTCATTTACTGTCTCCTGTCAATTCTGTAAACTCCCTAACGACAAGAATCTGTTGTGTTTTTTTTTTTCAACTTCACAGCACACCCCATCCGACTAAGTGACTTCCTTCAGTGTTATGACGGACATTGATTGGCCTATGCACAGTCTATGCCTTAAGGACGGCTGTAGATCTGTGTTCTCTTAACCTCGCCTTTCCAGGTAGCGATGCTATTAAGATGCCATGAATTAAGTGAGAGTTACTTTTTTCAGTAATTCAGTATTGAATTTTGTAGTTATTGAGTAACAACAGAGTGGTAGCTATGCTAGATTTGGGGTTATATCAGTGAATAAATACCAAAATATTTTCTATTCTCATATTTCTTCTGATCTAGCAGGGAAGACAGGTATAAAACAAAAAATTACACTAAGGAATTAAAAATTACACATAGTCCTAATTGCTGGAAGGAAAGATTCATTTAAGAGTACTGACTTTTCAGGGAGGGGCTAGGGAAAGATTCTGTCTGGGGCGAAGTTTCAGCTGAGACTTTGTGGATAGTTTTGAGGAGGAAAGATGGCCACGTAGGAGGCTGAGACAGGAAGAATGTGCTTGTGTGAAGATTTGGTGGGAGCAGGCACAGGTGAGAAAGACCAGACCAAGGGTTTAGATGTCTACTCCTCTGTGACTACATAGTCGATGGTCTTTGTGGGGAAGGTGGTAGAAAATTGTGGTCTGACATGTTTATGATTTCAATATGTCCAAAACTCAATCTTTATCTTCAAAGCAGTGAAAAGCCATTGAAGAGTGTCATATCACTCTTTACTCAATCCTCTTTACTCCTTTTACCAGAGACTCATGTTCCTAGATTACCTAGGTGATACCAGGTTAAACAATTCTTGGCTCATCCCTTTTTTAACTTAAACCAATAGAAAGGCAATTTTGAAAAGTGGAATGGAAAGGAAATAACGTGTCTCTTTTAGTTTTAGTTAAAAATGATCTTGCTTTAAAATACTTTGGAAAAAAACTGTGGATATTGACTCTGAATGATCCCAACATCTGTCACCGATACCTTGTTCTGAGGTTTCAGATGCCTTTAGTTCACTTGCAAAAGGGCTATAAGGATATGTGGGTCGAACACAGGAGAAAATTTCTTACAAATATGGGTAGAATGACTACTCCAGACAAAATATGGTCTATGAGGCTTCTCATTAGATATTCATGAGTGATAAAGATTTCAGGAAACAATGCACATGAAAACTATTTCCACTGTTGCACAATGATTATGGTGTTCTATGACTCAAATAACATACATCTTTCTAGAATGAAAAAAATCTTAAGCTTTTGGAGCTGTGTTGAATTTCCCTGAAGCCTTTGGATATTTTCTGGTGAGCCTATCCATTTTCAGTGTTTGGATATGCTCTCAAGCTGCATATTCATAGTCCTCATTTATTTCTTATCAGCCTGCAAAGCAGAGGGACTCGCCAAGCCAGGGTTTAGTCACACCTCTCCAGTGGGTTTTGTACAATCCTTTGCTCTGCTCTGCCTAATGACATGCTGCTAACATTTTACTTAATCTTAAATGCAGCTCAGAAATAAAAGGACCCTAAAGCCTTCTTCTGTTTCCAGCACCAATCAATTGGAGCCTTCAAGCAATTATTGACTAATTAATAGTTATCTTAGGGAAAATAGAACTTATTAGGGACTTGTATGTGGAATGAAAGCAAGTTGCCTTTGATAATTCTACTGTTGGTGGAAGCAACATAGATAAGCTCTGCGATATTGCACAAAGTTTGTAGGGTTATTTGAAAGTAGTTTATAAGGGGAAAAGAGCTATTTCTGGTCTAATTCTTCTTGATGATATATTTGACCTTCTGGCTTGCAGGTATGCTTTTGGGAAAAAGCTCAGGTTTTATTTTTCTTTTTTAAGATTCTTATTTTCTAAAATAAAATATCATATTCCTCTAAGAAAAATTTAAAGACCATGCTTCATTAATGAAAAGTGAAATGGGGAGTTCTATTCCAGGGTCTATTTATTGCTTTTATTTCTGTAGAAGCATTTAGTTTTAGACATACTTATTAAACTCTTCTTAAACGTAACAACTACAATTATAGTAGGCAGTAGATGGATTTATTTCTTGTATCAGGTAGCATTGGTTTACAATACTGTATGTGATTCAGGGGCAAGAGACCACACATCCTCAGATTCATATTCACTGATCTGCCTTGAATTAATTATTCTGTTTTACTTTGCATAAAAGTAAATATTATGGTTATTTTTTTAAAATTCAAACTATATTTGAATTTTACCACACGGGAGAATATCTCAGCACCTTAAAAGCATTAGGCTAACCAATGCCAAAGTTATCTCATGTGGGTGTTTATATTTCCTTTTGTATCAGCAACTTATCAAATGTTTTTAGGTACTGAATGCTCACTCAGTCAACAGCTAGATACTGTAGGGGGTGCAGAAAGGATACAGACAATGGTTTTGTCCTCAAGAAGTTGACAGTCTATGTGAGGGGATAATAATTCTTTGACCTGCTGTCCGCAATATTGTACTTCTGGAGCCTTAGGGATGTTGGCATGACTGTCCTTGTTTCCTGAACCCTAACTTTGTCTCTATAAGTGGCATGCGAATGCTGCGTGCAGAGGTCAGGTCTTGCAGCTGGTGTTCTTGAGATATGGGGCAGGCTGGTCACTGCCATCAAGTAGCCCATGTGGCCTCGCCAATGCCCTAAATCTGGGGGTCCCCAGAAGAAGCCCTGATTTCTGTGCTAAGCCTAGAGGGCTCCTTGATAAATATTTGTACTTAATTAAGATCTACAAAGCAAGATCCACTGATAAGTTTTTACCTTCTCCGGTGACCGAAGAGGAGTTTATAATCTGAGAGTTGTGCCTTTCTCCCCCCAGTTAAAACACCATTAAGCTATTAGAGTAATGGATTATACACTGTCAATTACAAGTAGATAAATGTCTTCAAATAGACTGTTCCTTTAAAAATCAATAGTGAACCCAATTCAGCCAGCATTAAAAATATTCTGCAGTTATATTATCAAAACAGTGAAGTTATAGCCAAACTGCCAAAAGAAAAAAAAATCTTATAAATAACAAATGTCTACTTTTGCTTCTGTTGGATGTATTAAAAGGCATTGATTTTATTGAGAAATTGAACCCAGTTAGTACTCAGCTTCTATAACTTGAGAGGATCATACCAATCATTTTGACTTTTGAGATAGTCTTTCTTAAAAAAAAAAAAAAAAAAAGGTGTTCGGGCCTCCCTGGTGGTGCAGCGGTTGAGCGCTGCGCTGTGGAGCTGTGGGCAGCGGCCATGCGAGTTCGACGCCCAGCCGGGGAGAATCCCACATGGTGCGGCAGACCTCTCCTGCCTCGCCCGCTGCTCCCCTCAGCAGTGTATTTCTGATCTGCCTGTTCTGCTCCCCGCTCTGTCTCTGGTGAACCCTCTCGCCGCCCCATGCCTCTGGCCTGTACCCCAGCTTGTATGTATAAATAAATAAATCTTTAAGAAAAAAAAGTGTTCATTATAGGAAAAATGCATTTCATTTTAAAATTAATTTAAAATTACCCATTTAACTACTATACCTATGTAAATACTATTCACATTTGATATGTAAACTTACACACTTTTAATATAAAGTAAAATAAAAAAACAAAATAAAAAAATGTCACTTTACAAACTGCTTTTTTCACTTAATATATTAGCAATTTCCTTGTAACATAATTCTTATTGCATAAAAAGCAATTATAACTTCTAATTCCAAAATTTTCACTTTTAAATACAAGATCTCATTATTCAAGTTTTTCTGCTTGCATGCATGACTAATTATTCCTTAAAATAAATTCATAAAAGTGGAAGTTGGTCAACATGCATATACAGCTCAGAGGTGTCCACTGCACATAGGCAAATTACTACTTTCCAATTCTTTAGCATCTTATAGGCAGCTCAGTAGTCCCTGAAAGAGTTGGTCATGGCCGCTACTCATAAGAAAAGGAAATATATTTTCATTTTCCTGCTGAATTGAGAAACAACAGGTATTTTATTTTTCTATTATCACTTTTGCCATTAGCCTAGAGTGACAAAAGGAGAATGCTTGAAATAAAAATTTAAGCTCCCAGTTTTTCCAGTGACCCTTTTCAGTTCACACCTGGAATTGAAATACTGGTCACTAAAAATGACCAGATCAATACTTCTCTAGGGAACTGGGGAAGTACTTGCTCCAGTGGAAGGTAAGAAGCACCTTTCAGAGTTCTAGGGTTTGATTTAATGTATTTAGCTATTTCCTCTTCTTCAAGGTCCTTGGCCCAAAGTAGATGCGGATGGCAGAAATGTTTTTTTTTTTTTAAGATTCATTTATTTATGCATGTAAGAACTGTGGTGTAGGCCAGAGGTGCGGGGGTGAAAGGATTCACCAGAGACAGACAGAGGAGCAGAAAAGGTGGATCTGCTGAAGTACACTGCTGAAGGGAGCAGCGGGCACTACAGGAGAGGTCTGTTGCGCCATGTGAGTTAGCTCCTGGCCAGCGATCAAACTTATGCCGCAGTGGCTGGTGATTGCTTGATAGTGCGGTGTCTTTAACCCCAGCACCACCAGGGAGTCCCCAGATGGCAGAAATGTTAATACCTGGGTGAACTGATCCAGGACTTTTACAATAGAAGTCAGATGTGGTCATGCCCAGTAGGTCTTGTGGACCCTGCTCACTCTGACTGCTCCTTCCTCCCAGCCAAATTGCCAAAACACTTACTGTCAGTGACTTTTACAGAGCAAAGAACGAGGTGCTGTGCACAATTAAAACCTCATCTTTGGTTTTTCCTTTGGTAGAAATAATGAAAATAAGTGAGGACATAGAAATGGGGGGAAAGGCTCTGTCTTTGCATGTTTGTCTTTGCATTATTGAATTGCCTAATGAAACATTAAAAGGCAAATTTAAGTTCCACTGTCAAGGCTCTGTTTACTCAGGGTGAGAGAAAGTGTGGTCAGATCTATGTTTATTCCTTCACCAGAATTCTCAGGCACTAGCTATTGACAAAGAGGCTTATTCAAGCATAGGTTCACGACTGGGTCCTTGATTATGTCATGTATTTAAGCCATTCCAAATTGTGTTTATTTAACTCCTTCTCATGTCTTATCCAAAACAGTCTTGTAGATGAGACATCGACTTAAACTTCAACGCTAAATCAATTTTCCGACTTGGTGAGCTTTTCAGAAGCCATTTTCTGATTAGTTTTTGAAAAGACCCAAGTCAGAACATTGTGAAGTAGACATATTATTGAGGGTGCATGTGGTGTGGTCTGCCTTTTCCGACTTTTTCCGACTTGGTGAGCTTTTCAGAAGCCATTTTCTGATTAGTTTTTGAAAAGACCCAAGTCAGAACATTGTGAAGTAGACATATTATTGAGGGTGCATGTGGTGTGGTCTGCCTTTTCCCCAACATGAGGTTCCTCAACAGCAGGCTCCCATCTAATGTCCATTTCACTGAAATCAAGACTTGGGTTGAAGTCTTTTATTAAGAAATTTCCTCTTAAATGGAAATGTGCAATTTTGTCTGTGATCTGTTAACACTTTTTTTGCTTTGTATTATTATATAAAATCATGGTTCAATATTACATTAATAATTATAAATGAAGAGGCCTCCCTGGTGGCACAACTGGTTAAGCACTGTGCTGTGGAGCTGTCAGTGGCTGCGGTGGGAGTTCAATGCCCGGCTGGGGAGATTCCCACATGGTGGCGCAGACCTCTCCTGCCTTTTCTGCTGCTCCCCTCAGCAGTGTGTTTCAGTCTATCTGCCTGTTCTGCTCTCCACTCTGTCTCTGGTGAACCCTCTCACAGCCCTGCACCTCTGGCCTGCACCACAGCTTGTAGGCAAGCATAAATAAATCTTAAAAAAATAATTATAAATGAATATATCCATGTGTAACCTGAGATTAATGCATTAATTGTAACACAATGTGTTAAGTTTCTCAACCTTCGCATGACTGACATTTGTGGCTGGATAACTCTTTGTTGTGTGGGGCGCTGAGGAGAACTTTATCCTCCTCCCCTACAAAGAACAAGACAGAATTCTAGGTCTTCTGCTAGTTGGTGAGCTGCTCTCTGGTGGGATCACCTGGAGGATCAAGGAGGAGAGGAATTTCTAGTCAAGTCTTTAGTCATGGATGTATCACTTCCTCTTTTGGTCCCTTGTGCAGAATCATCCCATCAATGTTTCTTGCATCACAGCAAGGTCATCTCCTGGAAGGATGAACAAGTTGAATATACAAACTTACAAGCACATTGTATATTATTGAGTGACTAAAAATCTTCCTTTAAAAGAGATCCTCTTTCTAGGATCTCTTTATTCCATCTCTAAAGAAGGCAAACGCATCTCATAACAACTTGGAATGCCGCCTCCTATTCAGTGGAACTAATGGTTCCTGGAGATGGACAGTCATTTCCTTGGTGGATACCACTCTTGGTGTTAGATTTATATGGATGACACCCTGAGCCTCATTAGAACAGCCTCTCTAAACTCTGTGTTAAAATTGACAAACTAAACTATTTTATCTTTTTCAGAAATAAATTTTTTCTTTCCTAACTGTACTTGGCTTATAGACACATTATCTCTGATGCTCCTTTGCTCAGACTCACACACTTATTTCTAGACATGTCTGCTTTCTTATTTATTACCACAAAATAATGCTTCATTTGGAGATTCAGCCCCCCACAGATTTAGTTCTCACTCTATCCCCTCATCACTACCTGGCAATGCTTTTTATGGTGTGCTCATCATCACGACTTACAACTACAATTTACTGATTCTGTCCAATTCAGTATGAAATCATTTTTCTCTCCACACACTTGCCAAAGTGTAGATATCTGAGGTGAATCTCTGAAAACACTAAATGTTACATTAATGTAAAGCTGTTAACAAGAGCAAGAACAAGAGCAGGGGCCCATGTGATAAATGTAGTACCAGTTCTTCTGAGTTCTACGTACAAAATCTTAGCCATAATATATTTCCCCATTTAATTCTTTTTGTGTGTGTCTGTTGGATACCTCAAAGAAGGAAGATTTAATACCCTAATTTTAGACCATATTCAGGCACTTTGGAAGGTTATAACCTCTATAGACTAGCGTTTTTATGGAATGGTGTATGATTTAATATAGTTGGTTCCAATTTAGATTACTCAGCATTTACCTTCTTTTTGGAATAGATCTAGAAGAAACCAGTGTCTTGTTCACTTCATTTATTTATAGTGTACACCTGAGAGTAACCTTCTTTTCAGGGTAGCCTTCTACCCATAAGAATTTGCAAGTTATGAAAATTACATTCTGCTCCTGGATTACAGACATACTCACATGGAAAACATAGTCTAAATAGACTGTGTTCCTGTAAATCAGTCTGTGTATTGGTACTTCAAATGGTAATCCTGATTATATCACCCCACCAGTGAGTACCACAGTCTTTTAACAGTATATTGAATCTGTGGGGACTTCAGGGGTCATTTAACCCAGTAATTCTCACAGTATGATCCCTGAACCATGGACATCATTAGGAGAGGGTAGAACTGAACATTTTCAGGTCCCACCCCAGATCTATTAAATCAGGAACTTTGGAGATGGGACCAGGCAGTCTGTGTTTTAGTTTCTTCTTCACACAATTCTGATTTATGCTTGAAGCCAATGATCTAACTGGTTTTATCTTATTTTATTATTATTTTTAGACTTGAAAAACTAAAATTCAAGTCATAAGACAATCTGCTGAAGAACATAGACTAGAACCAAGCTAGTGATATCATCAGAATGAGAACAAATCCTAGCACTCTTTCATCTACCTGCACTGCCAGTGAGGTCTCTCTCTATGTATTCAGGGTTGATGCCCTTTAATTTTCTTTTTTTTAAATTTTATTGTTATTATTACTTATGTCTTTTACATTATTGTATATTCCCCATAGGTTTCCCACCACCAATTCACCTGTGAACCATCACCATAGTCCCCTGTGCTCCCCCTCCCCCATTTTGTGCCCCTATCTTCCACCCTGTCTCTGAATGTCTCTCTTTTATATGGTTCCCCTATATTCCTGTTATAAGTGAAACCATTCAATAGTTTTCTTTTTTCTTTTTGGCTTATTTCGCTGTGCATGATCGCTTCTAGCTCCATCCAAGTTGCTTAAAATTGCATGTGTTTATCATTTTTGAATACTGAATAGTATTCCATCGTGTACATATACCACATCTTCTTGATCCAGTCATCTGTTTTTGTGTATTTGGGCTATTTCCATGTCTTAGCTATTGTAAACAGTGCTGAAGTAAACATATGGGTGAATGTATCCTTTTGGATTAATGTTTTTGTGTCCTTTGGGTAGATTCCCAAAAGTGGATACCCTTTAATTTTCAACAGCGATTGGCAAAATCTTCCTACCTGGCCATTTTTTGACCTGAAGTTAATACTTAAATGTGAACATTGTGAGCCACTCAGGAGTCTCCCTGTTTGTTTTTTCCCTGAGCTTCACTTTCCTTGTGAACATCTAAGCAAATACTTTCAGCCACTTATGAAAAAATACCAGGTATTCCTTTGCATAAGGTCTTAGGGATTTTGGGAGGAGGGGGGTATTTCACCACATGCTCTCCTTTTGAATTAGAACCCCTACAAACACCAAAAAAAAAGACATGGTGAAATTCTTTCTACTTTTGCCAGAAAAGTCAAGCTGAATGCAATTCCAACCCCTAAAGTCAATTTGCAGGAGGCGTCTTTGAAACAGCCTATGAAATTGTGCGCAAATGAAGTTTCATTTTGCTGTTAACGAGGTTGCCTTGCCAAGCCTGTCAGCGCTGGGGCTGACCCCTTTGTGTTACACTGTCTGCTCCAGCTGGTGCTATTGGCTGTTAATCAGAAGTGTTTATACTTTTTCATTCTCACTTGATTTCCACTAGCCTGCTCGACTTGGTATTCAGAGTTGGTTCATTACAGAGAATATTGTTGCAGCGCTGTCTTGACATTTTGCTGTCAACCGGCAGTGATGGGTCAATATTGCTTCTACTACTCTTCACAAAGTAGAAAATATGCGATCACACCAATTAGGTGGCTTAACCATTTATTTTTTCTTGTTCAAACCTCCTTTTAGCTGCCAAAACGGGTCTAGAATTGAAGGGGAAGAAAATGAATTATTATAGACCAAACCCTTGGCTTAGGGCACTAAGATTAGCCTAGTGAAACACCAAAATCTTTAGGAGGGCGAAGATCACCCCTTGGCATCCTTAGGAGCCTGCATACCCCCTCCTGCTCTGCACTTGGCAACAAACAGAATAATTGATCCTTCAGAAACAGTTGCAGGAACTCAAAGCATATTATCACTAATGATTTTAAAGTGGGACATTGATCAAAATGCTCTGGAGTCTCCTCGGGGTTCTCTTCTGTTTCATGCTGTGAGCTTATCTGCACTGTTGAGGAATAATGGAGATATTTCAGAGTTTCTGAACTGTTTGATTTCTAACATCCCTGAACCTCTTGGATGTCCATCTGTTAATCAGCCTAGCTCTTCATTCTTCTGTTTTTTAATGTTTTACCTGGTTTTTGGCATGTATATGGCAGTATATAAGCAGAGTACCATTATTGAAAATGCATACATTATTCAAAATGAAATTTTGAATTCAATAATAGCTGGGTTTAAATCTCAGCTCAGTCACTTGCATGTGTGGTCTTTAAGTAAGATATTAAGCTCATCTGAGCCTATTTATACCAATAAACTCAGGATTAAAACAGATAACACTTAGTTTTGATATGCATCTCTTGCTAATCAGTTTGCCAAGCATCATGCTAAATGCTGAGGCTAGGTGTCTAAGTAGGAGGCATTCAAGAGGACTAAGGAAGCACAGAGAAGGGTCACGTATTTTCATTAAAGAATTTCAGTATCACTTCCTGATGGAAGTAAGATACTAGCTGAGTCTCAAAAATGGAATGAGTATGTTGGGAAAGGCATTCCCAGAAGCAGATGGAGACTAAGAATCATGTAGAGGCTGACCTCCACAAGTAGGTGATCATATGCCAGGTAGAATGTGTAGTGAGCAGTGAGCGCAAGCTAGAAATAAGCCTGGAAAGCCAGCTAAGGGCTCTTGAGTGTCGTGTGGATCTCAGGTTCCATTCCCCAGTGATACATGATCCCCATAACAATTTAAATATGGGATTTCAAAGTCAAATGCTGATTTGACTTTGCATGGCTTCAGATGCATGGCTGATGCATCTGAAGATAGTCTAGAACAAGTGTGTTAGAGACAGTGGGGACTGCAGAGATGGTGGATAGTGGGCATAGAGTACAGGGAGACTCTTGCTGACACAGGTCAGCAAACATTTTCTATGAAGGAACAGAGAGAAAATACACTGAGCTTTGTGGGCATATGGTCTCCATCACCACCACTCGGCTCTGCTATTAGAGTGTGAAAGCATCCAGAGCAATAGCAAAGTGAGTAATCCAGATTTGAATTTCAGAAATTTCAGGTATTAAGAAATAATCTTTTGATTTTTAGCTAAAATAGTTAAAATATTGACAATATTCTTAGCTCTCAGGCCTTATAGAAATAAGAGTGACTGAACCAGGCCTTTCGTGTTGTATTTTGCTGCTCTTCCTAAATAATTGTTCTCCTTCTCTCTGATAACCATGGTATTCTCTTTGCTTTATGCTTAAAGTCTAGCTTTGAAATAATTTAATAGTTATATTTCTCAATTTTTTATGATTTTTTTCTGTTTCGCTTATGAATTCCTTTCCTTTCTTTCCAGTCATTAAAATTATTTATTATACTTTATTTTGTCCTCGAAGAGTCATAGTTTTATTCTTCACACTGTTTTGTATTGACAAGTAATTTTGGAGATTGTCACTATCTTTCCAGTATGGATAACGTCGTCTTTCTTCTTGTAGATAATGTTGTCTTACTTCATTTCTTGGATCTTCTTAAAACCACTTTTAATAAAGCTTTGTAATTTTCTCCATAAAGATCTTGTACTGTTTTTAGTGATGCTTAATATTTTTAACTAGATAACCTGGTTTTAGATTTTAATTGACGTTTTAAAAAATTACCAAATATAGTTTTTCTTTTTCATTTTTGATTAGTGCTACTTAAATGGAAACAATGTCCATAGCTTTAAAATAGTCTTTGAATTTCAATGTGTTGAAAATTCTCACCACTGGTAGGTAAATCTGGTTTTTTGTTATTACCAAAAGTCATGCAGTACCAAGAATATGAAAGAAGAAATACTGCTTTGGTTAAAATGAAGGTGATGTAATACTTCATAAAGAGAAGCTTTTCATGAGGATAATGAACTGCTTCTGAGCAGAATTTCAAAAAGGAAGCCCAGAAACTTCTTGATAAGTGACAGTGATATTTGATGATAGTTCTATTTCTAGAGGGATAAATACTATATGGCTATATTAATTTAGCAATTTTTAAAAGCAGTCTGTTTAATAACTTATTGAATGCTTATTTGTAGACCTACATATATCTTTCATATATCTACACATATCTTTCATATATCTTTACATATATCTTTCATATATCTTTCATATATCCTTCATCTTATAATAGATTCAAATTTATAGCATTCATCTACCTGAAATTTTGATACAACTTTATGATTTATATTTTTCTTTTTCCTTTGAAGTGTTAAAAGATTTACTTGCTTACCTGCCATTATAAACATCTAGTCTCTTGTTAGCTTTTTCCCTTAGGCTGCCAGTAATCCAAGTTTATTTAGTTTTTCTCTGCTTATCTTGACTTCTTTTAGTTCTGAAACCTCTAATGACAAATTGAATGAGTTTTTCATTTTATCTCTGTTTCTTCTTAATGGCCCCTATAGTATAGCTGAACCTCTCTTCTTTAAACTTTTGGTGACTTCTGAAGTTTCATTTAGTATTAGCATTTTCCTGAACTGCCAAGGTCTTCTGTATTATCAATTGTTATATTAACCTGTGGGATTACTGAGACATAAATGCCTGTGTTCCTAGATTTGTTTGGCATTTCCGTATTTTCATGAATTGTTTATTCTTCTGGTATATAACTTGCTTGCATATTATACAAAATTATCTCTATAATCTCTGCATTACAGTCAGATAAATACCTAAATCCTGAAAAAACTCAATGAACATATTTCTCTGTAACTTCAATAACTTGACGATTTTAACACTCTGCCATGCACTGAAACACTTACTAATAGATGAATTTCCCTTACTCTGGATCAATATCCATCATTGTAATTTTGTGAAGAAATTGAAGGTGTAAGATTTTCACATCTTATATGCATTAACTGTGCACGTGTGACTCTACCAAACAGATATTTCACTCTTGAAAGGAAAATATTCTTGTGGTATAAGCGTGGTATAGATCACAAGGGCAAACTGAAAAGAAAAATCTAAAGTTAAATGAGGAGAAGGGAAATACAGAAGAAAATGATACCACAAAATTAGACTTTACCAGATGATTTTTTAATTCAATAAAGAGCAAAACATTAAAAAAAAAAAGGTAGACACTCAGCTTTCCCTGCAGTGCTTTACAATAAAGAGCATAGCATGCCCTTCTCTTATTTATGCAGATTGCCCTATTCTTCCTTTTTACCTTTATTTTTCTGTTGGTTCACTAAGAAATTTATAATTGTGTTTTCTGAATTTTTAACTTTGGCAATAATTTATATCAGGGCTTATCTTTCATTGTTAATAATTTTGGAGCTTAGTAGTGTTTAGAATGCATAGAAGGTAAAAAATGGTGGCATTGAAGATGATACATAGCAAAGTTCTTAATTAATGAGTTGAGCAATCCCCTCTTAACACTGCTAGATTCATTTTCTTAAAATATGTTTTCTTCACTTAACTCTGCTGTTAAAGTACCAAAAGCCCCATGTTGGCATTTGAGTGTGTCAATAACCCTGTTTTCTTCTCATCAACTTAACCAAATATCCACCCTCATCAACTTCATTTTTCCAACTAAATCAGTCCCATCTCTGATGATCCACTAGTCAGGAAGCCTCTCAAGGCACAGGGATGAGCTGAACATCTGATATCTTTTAAGTGTATCAGTTACTGTTTAATTCAGCTGCAGGAAACTGCAGTGGCTTACCCAATGAATGGTTATTTTTTTATCACACCCAGCAAGAAGTCGTAAGAAATGAAGATACTATAATTATTGAAGTAATGGCCTTGCCATCATGTTTGAAAAGTGGCAGTTGCAGCTTTCCATTATGTCTGAGTACAAAGCAGAAGAAACAGAGAAGGGATAGGACTGTACCGTTGTGTCTGCCCCTTTGTGTTAAGAAGGAAATCCCCTTCCTGCGTTTGCCCTCTCATTTCATAGGTCATATGACTACTTCTAGCTGCAAGGGAAAGTTGAAAAGGAAGCACTGGCTTTACAGCTTTTATAGTGGGAGGCAAAGGAGAAGGCAAGAGGGGAGGATGTGGGGTAGCCACTCAGCAGTATCGCCAGCTTGATGACTGTTACTCCTTTGTAGGCCGGTTATACTTGCTATTTCCCCATGTGATCTTGGTGTGTACAGTCTCTTTGATTATGTTGTGTACTTTCCAAGAGCAGAGCTTAGTATTACCTGTTTGTATATGTCAAAGGTATTAACACAAAGTGAGCACTTAATGAATGCTTTTTGGTATATCTGTAATACACACTATGATCTGTTTGGGGCAGAATGGTTTACTGTAAGGAGCTGAGTTTCTACAATTAAAGATGGAATTTGAGTCATTAATCTCCCACATTAATTGCTATATCATGAGGACTGGCTTGTCATGTAATATCTGGGACTTGTTTCCTTACGTGGAAAGTGGGGGACAATCACACAGTTTACTTTATTAGGTTTGTTTGAGACCTGTACACATGCAAATGCATTGAAACATATTATAAACAACTATGTACAATTTGGGGGGAGGAAGTCACAGTCTTTTTCTTTTTTTTTAAGAATTATTTTTAATTTATACATACAAGCTGGGGCACAGGCCAGAGGTGTGGGGCGGCGAGAGGGTTCACCAGAGACACAGTGGGGAGCAGAACAGGCAGATCAGAAATACACTGCTGAGGGGAGCAGCGGGCGAGGCAGGAGAGGTCTGCCGCGCCATGTGGGACTCTGCCCAGTGGGGCGTCGAACTCGCGTCGCTGCTGCCGACAGCTCGACAGCGCAGCGCTTAACCGCTGCACCACCGGGGAGGCCCGGAAGTCACAGTCTTAATGTATTATTTCTAATATTCTGGAAGAAAAATAGGTTAAGTGACAAGCCTGCAAGAGACAGTGAAACTTAATCTCCTACTGTTATGTTTCTTTTAAAGTGGTACAACTAAACTAGGAAAGAGACAGCAATTACAACTAATAAGCTATTGCCTTCGATTTGTTAGGCTTTCACAACTGCTGCTACAGTCGCTAAGATTAACTTGCCATTTGTTCTGATATTATTGCAGCACCAAGCAGCAGAAAAAGATATGGCACTTTGGAAGAAATGTAGAACTACAGAAAATACAGTCTACTCAGAAGTCAGCTCAATATGGAATGAGGAACACAATTGTGACAAATTTACATTTATATGTGGACAATAGCATTCAGGAATATATTGGTGTTCTGATTTAGACACAAATAGAGAATAGAACATACATTTTCTCATTGCAGTGGATGGCACTGCTATACTTTCTGTAGAGTTCTTAAGTTCTTACATTGTGCTGCACTTAATGATTGAACTAGATTTAATATGTCAGAGAGTGACTGTTACCTGAGTAAGGACAGCATTATGATTAAGGATAATGGAAATAGTTACATTTTAATTCAGAACTCAGTCCACCGTTGCTTCCCTCTGAAATCCAATCAATATTCTTCTGTAACCTGACATGAGCTGTGCTTGGGACTGAGTGTTTGGTGGTATTGTCAGCTAAAGAAAATTGAGCAAAATATTATAGTTTATATTATTCAGATCACTAACCTTAACTACAAAGAACACAAGCTTCCACCTAAGTTAATTAAGAGATGTCAGACTAATTAAAAGATGCCAGGAAATATTTCAATCTTGCTTATCATGGGCACCTTCTGGAAATTTATTTTTATCACTGCATTTTCAAGAACAATATTAAAAAAAACCTAAGTGGGCAAATCAGTGAAACACTATGTATTCTTTACCATGTGAAGTTGCTTTTTTTTTTTTTTTTCAGGGAAAGTTGGGAGTGGGAAATGTTTCAAACCTTGAAACATTAAATTATTTAAATTTGTGGATAACTTGTTTCTTAGATGGTAGCCATTTTTTGATCAATAGTAGATCGATCTATTTTTAGTGATGCAATATTGAAAACATCTGGATGTGTGTAATGGTAAGAATTTAATATCATACAGATATATCCAAGCTTACTCTGTATAGGCTAAAAGTTGTATCAAAAAAGATTTAAAAACTGACACAATTTTAGTGACATCTTGGTGTACTTCTTGAATGTGTAAAACTCCAATATAAAGTCCATTTTGCAGTGACTAAGGTAAAATTCTCTTCCATGCAGTCATTCATGCTCTTAGTATCCAACCTCTGGAAGAATCTGTCTCTTTAACATAAAACTTACAGGGTTACCCGAGATGTCACTCTCCAATGGAAAGACAGGGGAAAAGAGAAAGCAGAATGAGCAGAGTGTCACATGGGCAGTTTTGGACAAGTCTGAATGGGACCCACTGATAAATTTTCTAGACATCAATGGAACTGTCACTTCTATCTTCATGCAAGTCTGTAAAATGTGATCTATCTCTGTGACCAAGGAGAGGAAAGAGATTTTGGTGAAAAGAAAGCAGTTGTGAACCCCTGGACCATTTGCTATCTGTATAATATTGAACAAGTTACTTAAACTCCCAGGTCTGATGTTTTGTGTGTAAAAATATAAAGCTTAATACTTTCCCATTGGATTATATAAGGATAACCCATTTGAAAAACCAAGTCAGTACCTGGCACAAAGTAGGTATTTTAAAACAATAGCTGTTATTGAGTACTATGTTAGGAGCACACACACACACTCTCTCTTTCTCTCTCTCTCTCTCTCTCTCTCTCTCTCTCTCTCTCTTCTTTCGCTCAGAGTCTGAATAATCAGGTGAGGAGAAGCACATGTAAGGTGGCAAAAAACATGCTGGTGTATTTGACGGATGCCAAAATATTTCACAGCAGATAAAGATCACTGCTAACTAGGATTCAATTGAAGAGGGATTTACAGAGGACTGAAGACTTGAGTTAGAGCCTAGTGGAGGTAGGATTCAGGTGGGGAATTTAGTTTATTTCATTTTTGATATAGATTACTATAGGATTCTGTAGTTTGTCTCTTTATCAAGAATTTTTTTTTTTGCCTCTGGTGTGGGATTTTTGGGGACATATTATGGAAGTGGGGACCAATACACATACTGGATTAGCAGAGGTCAGCAGAAATGCTGGAAAGCAGAGTTGTAATAAAGCTATTGTTTGTGACTCCCTTCCGTTTCAACCTCTTTTGAAACTTCTGGGAATTGGGATAATAAAGGAGGAAATAGAATTTTGTGTGAATCTGTAAATATCCAAAGTTGATTTTTGGTGTGTGAGTCTGCAGCAACAAACAACAAAATCTTAATAAACACAACACAGACAATACACTTGATAATGATGGACAGAAACTCTGATGCTGCCAGCACAGTGGCATCTCCCTGGGCACTGTAGCAGGAAGAGACATAGCACTCGGAACAACCTGGAAGGGGCATCCATCGGTTCTGTTCAGGACACATTGGTCAGAAGTTCACATTTAGTCCCTACCTGAAAAGGTGAGGATGTTTTTCCTTGTGCTTAGAAAACTGTAGGAGAGCCAAATAAATTAAACACTAAAGTTCGTACAACCTCTGGGTACCATTTCAAACTGGATCTCCAAAGTCCAATTGGGCAAAGCAGGGAGGTGATGAGAAGTCTTAAAGGAAGCATGCAACTTTGCTTTGGGGCAATAAAAATCTTTACTACCTACTCATCCAGTAGTTTTTTTTTTTTAAAGATTTATTTTTTATTTATACATACAAGCTGGGGTACAGGCCAGAGGCATGGGGCGGCAAGAGGGTTCACCAGAGACGGAGCAGGTAGCAGAACAGGCAGATCAGAAATACACTGCTGAGGGGAGCAGCAGGCAAGGCAGCAAGGCAGGAGAGGTCTGCCGCGCCATGTGGGATTCTCCCCGGCGGGGCCTTGAACTCGCGTCGCCGCTGCCAACAGCGCCACAGCGCAGCGCTTAACCGCTGCGCCACTGGGGAGGCCTCATCCAGTAGTTTGTAGCTCAAATCTGAATCAGACACATTCTCAGAGCAAGGAGATGGCCCTTCAGAATCTTTTCTAAAGGAAGTTGCAAGCATCTCACCTTATGTAGGTGTTTTCTTTGATTTTGATGAAATTTCTTATAAGCACTTTGCATTTTGCCTATTGTCACAGGGAATACAAAGACATTGTAATAGTGGAAATTTTATCTCACAAACATGATGAAGGAGCATATTGTATGTACAAAATAAGGGGACTTGGAAATAAATACAACACAGACCTCATTTTTAGCATCTAATAGTCATATCGGAATCCACACATAAACAAGAGATTCCAGTAGAGGTCAAAGCAAAGAGGGAGGTGAGTTTTGTACAGGAGCAGCAGATTCTCTTGGAGAATACATGCCTGAACTGAATCCTACAGAAGGGGAAGATTTTACTGCTTGAAAAATAAGAGACCTCTATGCAGAGGGTGAATAAAGACGTAGAGGTGTGTTAACCCCCTACTCAATTGGTGTTGCTAGTGGGTAGATAAGAGTGAGGGAGGAACATGTTGTCAGGGGTCCACCAAATGCTCACTTAAGGAATTTTATTTTTATCGGAAAGAAAGATGTGCTTCCTGGCTCTTCGAGATAGCAGCAACTTTTATCCTTAAACTCTCCATATATGAACCATCAGAGGGAAGCATAAATTCTTGAATTTGTCTGAGGAGGAGGCAATTTGTAAAACTTGCAGAGTCAGATATATAAAATCAAACTCTGCGTTGTGTCACCATCTGCCCTGAAATGCATCTACAACTCACACAACTTCATTACATCAAATTCTGCCACCAAGCAATTGTCCCTGTTTTCTCTGAACATGAATTCCAGCAAGTATTTGAAGCATGCATCTCAGAATGAGAGTCAGTGCAACATATTTCAATAAAATATGAATCAAGGCACACACAGATTGAGACATATTACTTGCAAATATAAATAAATATAAAGGTGTGTTTTTCTGATTTTTGACAGGAGGGAATATTTGATTCATATGTTTAATATGCTTTGCCTCCTTTGCAGGGGAAGAAACTCAGGAAATACAATTCATCATAAAGGGGATTTTCAAAAACAGGTTTCTTAGAAATAGGAACTGTAGTTCAGCAGGTGAAAGGCAAGTGACTGAATAGATTTTATCCAAGGAGGGATTTTAGCTGTGCTGATAATTGTATGAGTGTCAGAACTGACACTAAGTTGTAGAGGAGTTAATCTGATTTCAGTGTAGCATCTAATGTTCTGGGTGGCTAAAGCAAACCACTCACTCCATTTGTAATTAGCATTTATTGAGCATTCCCAGTTTGGCTATGATGCTGAATTGGGTCTGGGCCAGGAAGCCCCATTGACTAAAAACTGGTGTTCATAGGGCCAAGATTCTTTGCTTGGCAACTATAAGGGTCAACTTTTGTGATTCTATATCCTATTTTCTATACAGCCTGAATTTAAGCGTTCTTATTGTTCCTCCTAACAAATAACATTGCTGTAGGATGTCCCATGTATTGTATACCGTAGTGTTCTGATTACTTCTTACATCTGCAAGTGCTGGATTTCGATTTGCAAAACAAAGGACAAAATGCTAGAGGATGTAGATGACTGATGTGAACTAAATTCTTTTACAAAACAATCCATCAAAAAAGAGTCACATTCATGGCATGTTAGACCTCCTATCATTTTATAAAGTGAAAGCTACAGTATTATTGTCTAGGTTTTAAAGGAATTTTGATCATAAAAAGGCAAAGCAGATAAATGTACTCTTCCCTAAAGGAGGTGTTCACCAATGTCTATATTATTTACTTTTAAAATTCAGTATATCACCTGTGTGGGAACTCCATATATACTAGAAAGCCACTGAGTTCAAATTATTTTACTTGAAAGAATTAGATATCAAGTCTCCTGAATCCAAGGATAGAAGTGATTCTTTTCATTAAAAAATATATATATACAGTTGGATAATCATTGAAATTAACTTGGACTTTTCTACACTAGGGATTAACAACCTTTTTCTTAAAAGTCATGATAGCAAATATTTTAGGTTTCGTGGGCCAGGACGTCTTGGTGGAGATTATTCTGCTATTGTAGCATGAAGTCAGCCAGGCAAAATGCAAAAGAGTGACTATGGCTTTGTTTCAATAAAATCTTGTTTATGGACCCTCAAATTTGGATTTCATATGTTTTTACATGTTACAAAGCCATATTCACTTGATTGTGTTCCAACCATTTAAAAATGCAAAAACCATTCTTAGCTCATGGCCTGTGTGAAAATGGGAAGTGGGCTAGATTTGCTAATAGGCTGCAATTTGCTGATCTAAATTTACATTGCTTTGTGTGTTAGAATGTGAATATAAAGAATAGAAATGATCATATATGTGATTAGAGGGGAAAAAACCCTCCAACGTTAAGGGTGTTGTGTTTAGAGTGGAAAATTAAATAAGGCTGGGACACATTGGGATTTTTTAAATTAACTTTATGCTTTTTCATTCTTACATGGACTCTCAGTCATATTTCTGTGTTCTGATGATTCTCAAACATATGTGATTAATCAGATCTTCAATTCAGACTAATCCATCCAAATACTTACTTGGTTCCTGTTCAGATGGAACTTGCCCTTTCATGTCCCTTTGGTCTGGGGAAAGAGATTTATTCCAAGGCTGGCAACCTGAGAAGAGGGTGGACCAATGTCACAAAAACCACCCTGTCTCATGGGATTGGGGGTGATCAGATAAGGGTTGGGGACAGGGAAGTAGCTTTTGTTGGGGGGAAAGGATGACCTGAACAAACTCCCCAGATAGGTTTTTATGGACCCCACCCCGACCTCAGACCAGAGAGATCCAAGACACCTAAGACTACGAATCCCATAATGCCGTCATTCACTCAAGGGAGGATGCTGGGAACTGAAGGTGGAGTTAAGCAGTGATGTTTAGTATATAACCAGACATGTGGGCTTTGGGGGGCTCTTGGCTGTTCGCCGGGTTTTTGTGCACCATTGGGATTCTAGCTCAGCAGGACTGGTAGGATGCATTTACCAATTCTTGTTTCTTTTTTCCCTTGAGTTGTCATTTTATTTCCCCTCCTTTTGTAAATAAACCCTTTATTAATTTTATTGTGTGTGCCTGCAATGGAGTTTTATTATAAGTCCCTTTTAAGCTCACAGGTGAGGACCCACAGTCAGGCACCCCATTTTATATCGGGACTGCCCTGTAACACTTTGATGCTGGACACAGCAGTGTGCTTATTAATCCCCTTGGCATCAGCATTCTGGTGGCCAGTGCTCCCTGGTGTGTCTGCTCCTTTCTTCTTTCTCAGTTTCTGGTCTCTGGGGCACAGGGCAGCCAGCCGCAGGATTATGGATGCCCTTCCTGGAATAGTTGTTCCCCTCTGTGTTATCAGTTTTAAAATGACCCTTGGAGGATGGGTCATTTTATCAGCATCCTCAAAAGGGACAAAAATATCCTTTTAAGCATTAAGCACCCGTTGACTGTGCCCTGAGGGATGTGGTACTGTGTATGAAATCTATTAGGTTAAGTTAAGGCAGGGAGCACTTCTTGGTTCTTGGCTCAGATCCAACCACAGCATCTCAAAATTAACTTGGTAAAATGTGCACTCATCTTCCACTGTCCTGCTCTGGTGTTTTTAGCTCCATTGATGGTGTCACTGGGCATTCAACTCTACCATCTGGAATGGGGCTTTTCCTTACCACCTCTGGATTCTTCATCTCCCCTCCCCCAAAATACCCAATGCATGAGTATTAATCATGGATTAATCATGAATTTCCCTTTTATATCCTAAATATATTTCTTATTTTCACTGGTTGTCGTTATGCCATCACCCGCCTACAAACTTCTTAACTCATTGTTACCACATGACCAGAATGGTTTTCATTTTTTAATTTTTATAAAAATCTAGCCCTGTCATTCTCTGCTCAAAACTCTCTACTAAAACGTAGTGGTTCTTAAGATAAAGTCTAAATTCCTCACTTTGGCCTAAGATGCCCTACCTGATTAGACGTCTGCTGTCTCCCTCACCCTCCTCTTCTTATCTCATGCTCCCCCATATCTTCTTGGTTATAGGCACACTGGTCTGATTTGATTTCTTGAATGAACCATGCTTCTTCTATCTCTAGAACCTGGGCAATTGTGCTGCTTTCATTGACTTTAAATGACTTTGGTCATTGGAAATTTCCTTTTCCTTAGAAAATACACCTCTTCTCAAGTAGATATTGGCACCTAAATCATTTTGCCTATGGTGGGCTCTTGCCTGACCCCTAGCTGCAGTGGTTATCAAATCAGCTACCTTTGATGATGAAACTGTTGCAGGGGGAGGTATCAGTTCCCTACCCCCACTTAACTAAGGACAGAGCTGAGCAGGTGATGCTGTGTAACATGGAAGACAGGGTGTCTCAGGAAAGGGACAAGAAGAGCATTTGTTCTTGTGGTCCAACTGGATCCCTTTAGAGCCTGTAAGTTTTGGGGGTCCTATGGTGCCCCTTAATCATATGCAAACAAAACAAGTGAGTTCGTATTGATGTTGAGTGATCAGAAGCTGTACTTTCCTCTCTACTTACAGTATTACATGCAGAGTGGACTCAGGTCCACCATTTCTCTAGGAGGCATTTTTTAGGCACTGTCAATAAGAATGCTTGTATTGCTTTTTATTGCTCACATAATGCATCCCATAAGACAATCATAACAAAATCATGATAATATAAGAGAAGTAGTTTTTTATAGTTAGGATATTATTTCATTTAAAAACATGGGGTGGCAACGCTAAGGTATCTAGTGTACACTAGATAGAAAGGAACCAAGTAGCGCAAACACTAGCAAATGCTTTTCCACTTATGTGGCTTGAACCTCGTCCTTTCTTCTCTATTCCCCCAAAGAACCACGCATTTCCTTAAATAAATCAGTGAACTGTATGGTCCCATGTAGGTGGAGAGACTGCGTATCAGCACAGAGAAAACAAAAAGACACACACTGATACTAGGCTAGAGACGCCATTCTTCCCCTCACACCTCCCACCCCACATCCCGGCCAGGGAGGCTACTTTATTGTCAAGTTGCTTCCAGATCACATACCATCATCCTAATTAGAACAGAAATGTTGGGAAGTATGTTAGTATTTGTGCCAGGAGGTTAAGCTCAGAGCAGATGGATCCCAGACTGTTCCAGAAAAGATTATCCAGTACCAACACTTTCCAAATTGGCTTTCCTTGCTTCTCTGCCAGACTTTTGCAATCAGATTTGCTCCTATCACTGCAAAAGTTCCTGTTTGTGGAATAAATTCTCTATATTTTTAAGAAATATAATTTAATGTTATTATTAAAAAATAAAATCATGACTCGCAATTGGTCAGGAGGACAAGCTTGTGGCAAGGTGATGTTGGGATGAGGCTGGAGGTGGGACATAGGGGGATATGAAATAATTCATCAGGGACAGAGTGGAGAACAGAAAAGGTAGATTTATGAAATACGCTGCAAGGGAGCAGGGGGTGAGATGGGAGAGGTTTGCAGACAAAGAAGGGTTTGAGGCTCTCTTTTTATACTCTGTTTTCACAGGCTTTCTAACTTGGGGCACCAATTTGCACCAGTTATCTGCTGAGCCATCTGGTATCAGGCCCTGACATACGACAGGGAATGTGTCCTCGTCCTGCCGCTGCATTCCTGGAGCTGGGTTGGTTTTGCTGCTCATGGCAATCTGGTTGGTCTCCTCTTAGGGCCTGATTACCATGGCAACCGTATCAATTCCCTTATCTATTCAAGCCCCCAGACCTGCCTCTGGGCAAGGATGGGGGCTTATTTTTAGCTTTTTTAAAATTTGCATTATGTTTTTTCATTCTTACATGGACTTTCAGCCATGTTTCTGTATTCTGATGCCCCCAATAGAACTGTGCTAGAATAGTGTTAGGCATACTTTCTGTATCTTTGCCCTACTTCTTATAGATAAGGTAAGATTCGGACAGTATAAAACTCTTGAAGGTGACCTAGTATATATGCAACCTTCAATCAGAACTGAGTATACGTTCCGGAAAATGTGGGTATCATTTTCCAAAGATCTAAGAGATTGTGCAATGTCCTCAGTATCCAATTTTCTAAGACTAAAGGGCCACCTTGTAACCCAGTCTCTTCAGTTGCACTAAAAATAGATAGAAGTTCCTTCTGAAAATGTTGACAGCTATACCAGCCATTTGTCTAAGATATGCATTTTGACATTTACCTTGAGGATAATACCTCAGCCCTGCATTCCTTACAGGGCCTGAAGTTGTATCTCACTTTTTTTTTCTTTAAATATGTCAGGAAAAAAAAAAAGGAAAATTGGCAAACATTTTCCCTGTCAATAATGAAAATAAGGCCAGAAAGACAGTTCCGTGGTGAATAAAAATCTTGAATATAAAGCGTGTTCTATCTGAAAAGTCTCAGATTTCAACAGCATGATGACTTAAGTGTCTCTCTAATGTATACTCAGTTGATAGTATCTGGGGAACAGAAGACATTTGAGAAAACAGTAACAGGAAAACGACCATGGGGGCATGTCAGCTATAGTGCAACAAAGGGAATACTACTTGTGGGTGAAAAGCTCTCCCTCCCTTTTTCTGTTACATCTCGAACTCAGCATTGAATGAAAAAGAAAGAAAGGAAAATCTTTTTTTTTTTCCCTTTCAGCAGAAAATGTCATGGAAATGTCAGCGTTCTTTCTATGTGATCACATCTCTCTTAAAAGTCGATAGCTGCAAATCACTGGAAACATTAACTACATTGGAAAATATTAATTTGCTTAAGAGCATCATTTCTGAGGGATGTGAGCAGCTCTGAGGCTTTCAAAAAGCGTTTCAGAATGAATGTTACCTGGAACCACTGAAATTTGATGAAGGCTCCTTAGGTTCTGATGGATTTGTGTCAGTTCCTGAGAGATTTATGTAACTTTCTCTCTGTCCTGCCCTCGGGTCACATCCTTTGAGAGCTCATTCATTCCTAAGCTCTTCTGCCATTTAAACGTATCTGTAATTCTCTTTTTGAGATTTAAAGTGGTGGGGATGCCCCCTTTGGACAATGACCTTCACAGATAATACAGGGAAAGAATGGGGCACCTTGAGAAGCTGTTAAGTCTGTTCTGTGGCTCCTGGCATAACTGATATCAGGCCATGCAAATCGATAGCTACTCAAACTGTGAAGATCCCTGTGTAGTGTCTTGATCTGTGTGTATAAAGCAGGATCATGTGTTAGGTTTGTTATCAGAAAGTCTTTCCTCACTGGTGATCCCCAAAAGCATTATACGCCAGTTCATTTTCTCTGTGTAACAGGATGGTGAAAAGTTTTGTTTTTAACTATTTAGCAAGGAAATTTGACAACAGTCGGAGATAAGTCCCTCAAGATTATTAAGTAGATCTCTCTCTAGGAACCTGTAAATTTATGAGAGACCACAAAAAACCCCAGGGCAGATGGGGTAGAATGGGTAGAGACAAACTAAGAGATGGATGTAAGACTGATCACATTTTTAAATGTTTAAAAAAAAGAAAAAAAATTAGATTTGCAAAGATCAAATGGGCTTTCTCTGTATTCCTCAACCAGAGTCCCCTGTTGTTAACCCCTTGCATTATTGTAATGTATTTGCTAAAAGTAAGAAACTGACATTGGTGCATTTCAGTAACAAAATTCCAGACTGTATTTGGATTTTACCATCTTTGCCTCTTTCTGTTTGGAATTCACATTACACTTCTGCATTTTATTTAGATGTCATCTTACCATCTTCACTGGTTTATGAGCTTCTCATTCTTTTTATGACATCAAGCACTACTGGCCAGGTATATGATCTCAGTTTTCTTTAGACGACTGTCATATTTTAATAACCTGAAAATGAATCATACATGCTTACCTAAATGAGATTACTTTTCTAATTGAAAATGACCATGAGTGGCAGAGATGTCATCGAGGGGAAACTGAAGGAGTGACAGAGCATGGCAGAAAGCAATGCAATGTTTGGAAAAAATTAAGCCTTTTTCTTTTGCCGACTTGATAAAACAATTGCATTTTATTTGGAGGGAAAAAAGAAATGATAGCCATCCCAAACACCAAAAACAACAGCAACAAGAAACTGAGAAACAAACAAAAACAATCATTTCACTACTGTCAGAACTAGATACTACAAGATATTCAGAAACAACCCATCCCTCAAGGAATTTATAATCTAGTACAGGATATAGAACACACACCCATCTAACTAAAATACAAACAGATAAATTTGAGTCAGTTTAGAAAGAAGTATTATTTGCCCCTGAAAGGGAGGAAAGTATTGGGGAGTTAAAGATAATGAAGGCATTCTCTTGATAAAAGTTGCCTAGACAGGTGGATGGGCCAGATTCTCCATAGGGGCAGGAGAACACTGGGCTTATTTGGAGGTGGGACAAGTGCTGCAGAATAAGAAGCATAGCAGTGATTTGTGAGAAACTGTTACAGGGCAGGGAGAGGGGTTACCCCAGAACCCCCAAGCCTGCCCTTTCTAAATAGGTTCTGCCATCCGCTGCATCAAGACCTTTATTGGAAAGAAACTTTAATACAATTAGAAAAGACAGAGAAGACAAAGAATATAGTTTCTAAATCAAGCACCTAATGTTATCCAACTCCTCATGGGTAAAAGTCTACCCAAATGGGATTGGCCCAAAGCAAGCCCTGAAAGCCTGCCACAAGTCTAAAACACCTTTTGGCAGGGACCCATACAAAAGGGTCAGAAACAGCCAGACAATTCTGGGAGTTAATGAGCAAAATCAAAACCAAGATCAACATTGCCATAGTCAACCTCCCTGTGGGTCTCTCACACACATCGTTTCAATCAGTCCAGGCAAGTGCAGCTTCTTTACATGTCTCTATGCTCCTTATTTATGCCTCTTCTGGTTCTCCATTCAGCTTCCGTCTTTCTTCTGTCTGTTCTGTGTGTCCCCTTCTCTCTTCTCCAGCTTCTTATCTCTTCAGCTCAGCTCCACCCTCCCTTGGGTGGGGCAGGGAACCTGGAACACACCCTTTTTCTGGGGATCACCCTGTTACAAAACCAGAAACATAAATTGACACTGAGGTTGAATTAAGGTCTGTAAATACCAGAATGGACTCGAGGCTTTTTCATTAGGCAGTGGGTTGGCCTTAACAGAATTAAATCATATGAACATCATGGTCAGAGTGATGCCTTAGGAAGGAGAGTATGGCAGGAGGGTGTCACAAGTGGAGAAACAGCAGCAAAGCAGGTGAGGAGAGGGAGAAAGGGAGAGAGAAGTACAATTAAGGGCTCTCATTTTATGAGTCCTTATTTTCTCGTTAACTGAGGAGATGAACTGAATGTTTGAATAAGTTATGTTTGGAATAATGACAGTGAGGAATGGGACAGGGTATTTGTCAATCAGCAGTTAAATATGAAGAGTACTGAATCACACTGACAATCCCTTAAAATAAAAACATGGCATTTTAAGTGACCAGTCAGTAGTTTTGACTCTCAGCTGTCTTTTGAGATTATTTCCAAATGAACCTTAGGCCTTCTTCCCCATGATATGCTGGAGGTCACTTTTAATGCATTTGCCTTTTCTTAATCTGATTTGGGAAGGGGCTGCTTGTTATTTTTGTTGTCTTATCTTAGTTTTCTAAACATGTTGGGATTTAAAAGAAAAAAAAGCTATCATTGCGATTCTAGTTCATTTTCTTCTAAAATGAACTACATAAGTAACATAGTGTTATAGATTGTGAGTGAAACCTGAAAGGAAGCTTATTTTACTCACTATTTGAGGTAGTTTCTAAACCTAAGATTTAATAGACTTGGTTTTGAAAAGCTGACTGTCAGATCAAGCGATTTCTCATTCATTTGATCAGTTTATATGTAGCCTAAGGCGTGACTCAAAGGTATGACAAATTTTCTAATATGAGAAATTTAATTTTATGACAATAAATCCATGTAGGTTATTTGGCAAGTAATTCTGGGGAAATTGCTTCAATATCTTTGTTAAATATAAAATTGTACAAATATTTTATACTCGTGATTCCTTCTTCAAGTAGTAGGCTTGGAGTTACATTTCCAAGCAAACATCATCACTGACCTGATTCCTGATAGAAGTAAAATTCCCCATTCTTGCTACCATTCTTTAGGAGTTATTCTTAAAATCATAAGTACTGCAATGAAGTAATGTGTGAAAAACACTGAGTCTAACCTCCTGGCAAATCAATAAAACTTTATTTTTTAAAATCATAGTCACAGCCTTCATGGTGATGTGTGAAATGATGTAGACTGAACTACTGGTTATTCTCTGATCCCTTTGCTGGGTAAAGGCTCTAATCTAGAGCAACATCTTTGTTATATGTATCCAAAAAAAATAGTTCCTCTAACTTAACTGTTGAGCCTAAGCTCTCTTATGGATATTGACAAATATGCTCAATAATTATCCTGAAATCTCTTCATCAAATAGTATAAACAAGCTTCTATTCACTTAACGTATTTGAAAATACCATTGCCATCAGTGGTTCCTCAAATAACATGGCTTTGTTATTCTCACCGTCATTGTCATCTTCCTGGGGACTGTCCTTAATCTCTCAGATTCCAGAGCACAGTGCAGTGCTCAGAAATGGCATCATTCTCTGGCTGTATTCTAATATCTTATATTCTCTAGGTTGTGTCTGATTAATAACAGCCATGGCTGTAATTTCTTTTCAGATGTTTAATTTAGACCTTTTAGTCAACAGATTCCCTAGATAGTTTTTACTTCAACTAGTGTCAAGACATGATTCTCTTAGTTGTATTTATCCAATTGCTTTTTTTGGACTCAAACTAGGTGTTCACATTTATTTGAACCACATTTTATAATTTTTGGTCCATTGTTTTAATGTGTTGAGAGATTTTCTTGACAACTTTGTTTTGTATAAATGTTTGCTCATTTGGTTTGAGATGAACAACCAAGCAAAGCATCCCATGCTAACCATGCTAGATATCACCCCAGATTTTTTTTTAAATCACCTACTAATTTGATTGTATCCTTTATAAAAATATTGAATTTGAACAGAATCAAGGATAGAGATCTTTGCCACTCCACAAGACAACTGTTTCTGGACTTTTTCCCCCCAACAGTAACATTCAAGCTGGAGGTGTTTGACATGTTTCCCCTTATCAGTGAACCTATTAAATAATATTCTTTGGAAGTAGTTTTTCAACTTCTTTTAAATTCAAGTAAATATATTTTCCTTGGACTGATATTTCACAGTTTTATTTTATAGTCATAACTTGGAGAACTAAGGAGCACACAGAGCCCCCCCACTTTAATGCATATAAGGAAATAGAAATCCCTGTTGGTTCTGACTTGCCAACAAGTTCCATGGTCAAATGCAGTCTCTGAATGCATGGTCTTCATGTGCTCTTTTGGAAAGGGCCTGGATTTGGCGATTGAATTTGCTCGTGGCTCTTGTCTAATTTTAGATAAATTCTTCATTTCTTAAGCCCTTTTATTCTCCTCATTTGGAGGTTAGTTAGTTATGAACAAAGTTTCCAAGTCCAATTTTCTGTTACTTGGGCTAAGGGAGAGGGAATGATTCTATAGTACTGGAAAGTTTGACTTGCTGAAATTCTTTGTGTTACTGCAGAGAATAGCTTATAATTAGTGGCTCTGAAATTCTGTCTCAGTAACTTCAAAATGATGATGGTGTCTTGACTATATTTAAATTAACCCATCTTCAAGGGGTTCAGTAATAAAATTATGGTCTAGTTACATCTCTCCATAAACCTATTTAAGTTAATGGTAAAGAGAATTCTTTGATGAAGAGAATTTCCTTCTCAACATTTTTGTTCCTGGGTTAGTTTGTCTTTCATGTTTATTTTCGTTTTAAGGCTTTTTCTTTATTTGACACTTTCAATTACTCTTCAGCTATTGCAAACCTAAGTTAGATGAGGGTCATGGTACATCTTTTTCTGGTCCTTTTTGCAATGTCTTCACTTTAAGTAGATAATTTGGGAGAAAAATAAATAGCTGTATTCTGTGACCTTAATATGTATGAAATGAGTAAGCCATCATTCTCTGTGCTACTATGAGGCACTAGTTGTGAAATATTCCAGTCAAGAACTATACACAAAGCATGGAATTTACACGAGTTTCTGCATTTACATTGAAGGTCAATTCCTTATTCCAAATTTCAAATACAATTTTCCAGCAAAAGTGACTTGCCCCAGAACTTTTGCTTCTCTTTCTTGGCTCTGTGGATCCAAGGGTACATGAAAAGAAGACTGGGTGAAGGGGTGGAGGAAATCCCTCTGGACGAAGACTGTAGTGCCCATCCCGGGATTGCTGTCTCCGTGGACATTTATAGAGCCTGCCTTGGGCCTGGCAAGCTACTTTCTCAGAGTGTTGACATGAACTACTACTGCAATTTTTGCTTAACTTTGTTTGGTTAATATGTTTAGATACTGCTGGGGTCCAGATGCTGAAAATCCAGCAAACTGAGTTAATCAATTTTCCTTTAACAGCATTGTCCTGTAGAAATGGATATTGCCACACCACACTGTGAGATGCTTAAAATACACAGTGGAAACAACTACACTAGTGATGAACTTGAGTTTGTAAAGGGGATTAGACCTCTGTTTCCAAGGCTGCGAAGGAGGAAGTCTGTGGCAGAATCTGGGTCTCAGGAGGGCTCATTAGATGAAAATGAAGTGAGGAAGTCCTTCCTTCTAGCCTCCATCTTCCACTGACTCACCACGCCTCATTCCTTTATACCCAAGTTCACAACCTCACTCTGCTATGCTTTCTGTGCTTCAGGGGCTTGGCCACAGGCAGAGCAATTGAATATCTATCGCAGAGAGTGCATTTTTGCGTGAAGGAAATCACCCCGACCATCTGATCAGCTTGGAGGGAGAGAGGACACTTGCTGCCATACACAGACTTCTGCTTACTAGGTTTCTAGGTACTCCTTGGCAATTTATTCCCATCTGGACACAATTCAAAGTGTGAACTTGAATGTTTGCAGGTTTCTTTGCTTTTGACCAGGGTTGTCTTGGAGCTGATAATTAGGATAACCAAGGTTTTCTCACACCTTTGGTTTGAAGAGGTACTGGTACTTCATATTGTGTGTCCAGAATTACCTGCATTGTCACAAAGCTGTAAAACAGCTCCTCCAGGACAATACCCAATTCCAAACTTGATGATTTTAGGAATAAAGTAAAATGTACTTTGTTTATTGTGGCGTCTCTAGAATAGCAAATGATTCTAAAGCTGAAGGGTGACTCACAATCATCTGGAGCGCCTGTTAAGACACAACTTTCTGGACCCTACCCCACCCCTAAAATTTTCAGAAGGAGTAGCTGGTTCCTGAGAATTTGCAGTGCTATCAAGATCACCACTGAGGTAGTTCTCATGCTTCTGAGCCAGAGTCCAGCTGTGAGATCAGCTATCACTAGGTCCGTCCATATTGCTGGCAGTGGCCCAGTGGTCCATTTGGAAAACTAAAAGCCTCCTCTTCATTTCCACTACTGCCCTGTATTGTACACCCTTCCACCACTACCACATCTTTGATTTTGTTTGACAGAAATTGATCAGAGCAGAAATATTTGTTCATAATTACTCTCACTTCCATATATCTGGTATCCTTGTGACATAACCATGTTTTAAATTTGCAATGGATGTATAAAGAAGATTAATTCAGGAATAAAATGTGTAAGTCCCAATTTCATCCAGGTGTCACAAATATTTCCTCCCCTCCCCTTTCATCTCTAGCCCAGGAGTCTGTAAACTATAGCCGGAAAACTGGCCATTTGTTTTTGTAAGTAAAGTTTTATTAGCACACAGCCATTTTCATTCAATATTGTCTATAAAAACAATGGCAGTGATGAGTAGATACTACTCAAAAGAAACTGAAAACTTTGTAGGATGATAGTAAGTTGGGGGTGAGGAAGAAGTATTAAAGGACAATAGGATATTTTTACCACACATCTTCTTAGGCGCCAAGAGAGGGAACTCTGACTAAGAGGGATTGATCAGCAAAACTTATTTTTTTCTTAAAAAAAATCACATCATTTTTTCATCATAGTAAAAAGAGCATTAGGAAGTGAATAAAGAAAGCAGATGCATTCTCTTCAAAGATGTATAGCTGGGAAAAGCTGGAGTTTGGTTTTTGTATTATCAGGAGATCTTCCTTCCTAATTGTTTGGTTTCTGAAGGTTGGGGGAGAGAGGCACAGGATTATTATTGTCCATTTATTGCTTTCTTTGTTTTGTTCTACCAACAAGAAGCAGACAACCATGTTTTCTTGTGTGGTTTAATCTCATTACACAATTACTCTGTGACTAAAGCCTTAAGCTAACACTTCATAATGGGATTACATAGACTGGTTTATTTTCCCCAATTTTCTAAACAAGGTTATTCAAGGATACTTCTTTGGTAATACTCTTTATTCTTAGATTCTGTTTTCTTTTTCTATATTTGGGTTCCCTCATTCAATTCTTCCTCTTCTTTCCTTTACCTCAAACTATCAGTTTGAGTGATTTTCTACAAGAAAAGGTAGTGTTAACAGTCTCTCTCTCTCTCTCTCTCCCCCTCTCTCTCTGTCTGTCTCTCTCTGTCTCTTTCTCTGGCAGGATTGCTTCAAAGCTTATCATAATGTCAGCAAGGATTTCCACATTAATCAGCAATGCACATGTGTGTTGAATACACAGGGAAAGAGACTTATGACAAGAAAGCTAAACAAGGTAGCTTTTGAATATGCAACTTTCCTCAGGAGCAGTAGGTAATACAATAGTATTGGCATCTCCTTCCCACAATGTAGTGGATTCAACTTCAAGGGCAGATAACAATTTCCTAGATAATGAAAGGAACTTAGCATATATTCAGATAGTAAGTCACACAGATGAGAACCCTCAATAAAGATTTTTCCCCCCAAAGGCATTCCATTAACCAAGGGCATCCTCATAAATTGATACAAAAATTAAATTAATCACAGACTTGCATCCTATAATTAAAGATCCATATATAAATTAGTTCAAATAAAACTAGTCAAATATAAATTAATTCTTCTCTTCTGGTTTTGCACTTTCCTTCAATGAGAGTGTGAGGAAAACTGTGTCTTTTTGTTAAATGATTTCATTTAGGTGGAAACACTCATTATCTTTCAGTGATGGCACTGAGAAATGTCTAGCGCTTCAGTTGTTTTATAATCAGCATTGAGGAAGTTTATTTGGGAGTTTGTTTTTTCTCACTAAAACTGAAGTGGATTTTGTCATTTTATATTCACAAATGTCTTCGCGGTTTTTTTCCTGCTAGAACATTCTTGTGCATGGATTCAAGGTTGAAGAGCTAGTTGTTTCAGTGGTAGTACAGTCCTATCTATTGGTTTTGTGACCAAAGCACTTGTATACAGTTGGCTGAGAATTATAGAATATTAGATCTAGAAGTGATATTGATATTACTAATAGTACTGTAGGACAGGACTTTGGAAAACTGATTCCAATGAATCAGCAAACATGTAACTGCTGAACTTCTGATCTGCAATGGTGACTGTGAGAGGAGGCACAGGAGTAGAGATGACCTCTACTATTTCATTAAAGAAACAGAATTCCCAAGGGGTTAAATAAAAAAATATCATTTGGAGAAAAAAAAAGAAATGCATGCGAAGTGATAGTTGGCTGATACAGAGTAAGTATTATGTGAACTTAGAGAAGGGAGAATTGTGAGGTCTGAATCTTTTTGAATGATGCGGTAAAACTACAGAGGTTTCTAAATTGTATAGGTTGTGACAAAGAAGCACGGTATTGCAAATATATGTATTAATTCATTCAAGACTTATAGAATACACGCTACATGTTATTGCATATTGTCGGTCTTTAATTCTGTCACAATGGAACATGTATCCTGCTACTAATCCTGATCAGTTCTCTGGTTGGAAGCGGCTATCCTAAAACCTCTCACCTTCTCCAGTTACTGCACTTCCTTAATTCTCACGCTTCCTTTCTTACTTTATTAATGCTTCTCTTTCTTCTCCATCAATATACTAACAGACCTTGGTGGCTTCCATCTTAAGATAAGCAGACTGACAAACAACCTTTTGATTCGACACCCCATTACAAACTTTGCCCTAATATCTGCTCCTGATGACAGCAAGGCATCTTGGAAGTGCTGTCTCCTGGCGGTCTCATTTCCTGGCAGTTTCCATTTCACTCTCATCCTTTCCACCACTGCTTGGACTTGGCTCTTTCCAGGGTGATCAATGACCTCCGACCTCTGCATATTAAATTCCAATGTCAGTTTTCATTCCCTGTCCTGCCTCACATCCATCCCAGCATCTTTAAACGCAGGTGAGCACACACTCCTTGAAAAACTTTCTTTACTGTTTCCTTCCTACCTTTCATTTCATCAGCTGTTTTCTTCATTACAAGTTCCTTTCTCTACACCTGATTCCTAAATATTTGCACTAAATAGAGGTTGCGCTGAGCCCTCTTCTTATTACACACACTGATTATGTGATCTTACTCAATATTGTGGAGTTTAATGTCATTTAGAAACTGGTGACAGCCATCATGTTTCTCTCCAGGTCTGCTTCTTTCTATTCTGTTGTGAAGTTCCTCAACTGTGCACTTGACATCGCCACAGGGTGCCTTATAAATGCCCCAAGCTAGGTCCAGAACACAGTTCCGATTTCTCATTGTGATGTATTTTGCTTCCATGTATCGTACAGCTGGACCACTTTGCTTCTCTCTTGCCTTCCCTGCCCCAACATTCGATTCATAAGCAAATCCTCCCAGCTCTACTTCACAATAAACCTCCAATTGGTCCAACTTCTCCATTTTCATACCCACCTCTCTGGTGCAAGCTATTGCTACTAATTAATCTTACCCCTGGAAAGTTACAGCAGCCATGCCAGTTGGTCTCTCTTCGATTTCCCACCCCATCCTTGACACTTTCAGTTTTTTCTCAAGAAAACAATTTGAATGATCTTTATAAACCTCAGTTTGTCCCTCTCCACTGTATCTGAAAGCTAAACTCCTTACCAAGACCTATCGACTTATAGGTTCTGGTACCCACCTTGCCCCTACAGACACACACTAGGCATTTGTTCCAGTCCGGCCCTCTCACACTGGCCTCGTCCCAAGTTCTTATACATTTCTGGTTCCTTGTCTTATTGAAACAACTTTTTATAGGCTTCTTTAAAAAAAAAAAGATTTATTTATACATACAAGCTGGGGTACAGGCCAGAGGCGTGGGGCGCCGAGAGGGTTCACCAGAGACAGAGCGGGTAGCAGAACAGGAAGATCAGAAATACACTGCTGAGGGGAGCAGCTGGCGAGGCGGGAGAGGTCTGCCGCACCATGTGGAAATCTCCCCCGCTGGGTGTCGAACTCGCATTGCCGCTGCTGACAGCTCCAGGGAGGCCATAGGCTTCTTATCTTTAACATCCATTTTAATTCTTCCCTCCTCACAGAGGGCTTCCCTGATCTCTCTTAAGTAGAGTTTAAGCTATCTTAGGTAGACTCCGGTTAGTCTCCAGCACACCGCCCATTGTGTCCCTTCATAGCACTTTCAGAATTCACAGTTACTTAGTATTATTATTTGATGATCGGCTCGCTCCTTCTAGAATGAAGGTCCATAAGAGTTAGAATGTGGTTTGTTATGGTCACTACTATATTGCTAAAACCTAGAACAGCATCTGGATTGAGGTAGATGGGAGGGGTTCGGTTAATACCAGGGATGAAAAGATGTCTGTGGATGGCTGGCAGGGGGAGCAGGGGCTGGGCTGAGACATCATCACCACCTTCTCATAACTGAAGATCAGGTTTACTAATCTCTTTGGAGTTCAGATTTTGTAAATATAAAATGAGCACTGTAGGATTATAATATGTTGTATATGAAGAAGGGGAGGAACCAAAATTCTTTTTTTTTTAAGATTTATTCATTTATGCATACAAGACCTAGAGTGTGGGCCAGAGGTGTGAGGGGGCGGGGTGAGAGGATTCACCAGACACAGAGTGGGGAGCAGAACAGGCAGATCGACTGAAGTACACTGCTGAGGGGAGCAGCGGGCGAGGCAGGAGAGGTCTGCTGCGCCATGTGGGAAGCTCCCTGGCCGGGGATCAAACTCATGCTGCAGTGGCTGATCAAACTCATAGCTTCATAGGCTGAGACTTAACCCCTTGCACCACCAGGGAGGCCCTAAAATTATTTTCTTAAATAGACAGCACTGTCTACTTGAGCTTCCCCAACATAGCTTTGAAGTAAACAACCTCCTTCCTTCTGTAAAGGAAAGAACCCATTCCGTTGGTTCCTTCTTGAGGTGCAGGGAGGAAAAGCTACACAGCCTTAGAGTGAACAGAGGCGGTTCTCATACACGTTTACACTTTCCTAGCCTTTAAGCCTGACTTTGGAAGTGAATCTACCCGCTCATTTGTCCAGTGTCATGGTCTACACATTCTCTCACCAAGACTAGGGACCCTCAAGTGCCCTGGTTTCGTTACTCTATGCTTTTCTCTGCTTCCCGGCAGTCTCCCTGGTGCCCTGTATATCAGTTTCCTCTGACCCTCTCTTTTATTTTCAGGAAAGTTTGGTGTTCTGAATAATTTGGTGGCTCTTCCTCGTAAGACATTTGATGTGCTTATATAACTTTCTGAGATAAAGTATTTGCCTTTTAACCTTTTCATTTCTCATTCTCTATCTCCACATTTCAGATTGTATCAACTATTGAAAAGATTCACATTTTTTCATTTGCTGTAAATTCTTACTAAATAGTATTTCAATTAGGGTGACCTTAGAGACTGATTTTTTTTTTCTTTCCAAAGAGCAAAATCTTCAGAAATCTTTGCTTTGTGCTCATAAAATATTTACATATGTGGAAATTTGCTTTTATTATGAGATTTCAAACACAATTATGATCATTATTAAGAAAGTTTTATGCAACCCAGTCATGAATGCAAGAACCACCACCCAAAATACTGTTGTATTGTGAGCAAAGTGTTCTTTTCAATATGCCATTATACATGGCCTTAGTAGTCCTCTTCTGATATGTAGTGTTTCTTGTTTCTATAAGTTAGGAGCAGGCTGCAAGTATGCACTGCTTATAAACTCAACTGCACTGTATGTAGTCACTTTATGCAATTCAGTACTGCGGAGGTCAGATTTTGTTAACAATGTTGCCTCTTAGGTCCCAGATAGCTAGTGAATGGTGAATGTGTCTTTCTTCCAAATGATGACCACCACTGCCCTTACTACAATGAAGCTTCAGCATTCTGGGAGAACAGAAGCCTACAGGGAAAGAAAATGTCTTAGCAGTTTTACAGATAGAAAAATAAGGGAGTTGGCAACCCTTTCTTTGATAGAGCCTGCCTGATGTGTTGCCCTCTTTGTCTCAGATTCAGCATCACCTAATAACATTGTGGTGCGGAAGTTTCGGGTATAAGCGACACTAACCTGAGGTCAGCGCCTGTGAAAACTGGGTTCCAGGTGCCTGCCTGTATTGTGCCAGCAGTGAGTGAGGCTGACCACCCACATTCCGGGCAGTGTTTCTTCTCTGCTCAGAGGCCATTCTTTTTCAGTTGTCACTGAAAAAATATATTTAAATTGGTGTGGCCATGATGGTTGGACTATGAGAAAGAGGAGATCTGGAAGAAAGTTTACCCAGTTTCGAATAATTCTACCTTTTCAAGAACTGGAAAAAATTTGAATGAATCAGACTTTGAAGAACTCACAGGAGAGTGATACATAATATGCCAATTAGTCACTCAGTCTATTATTTTCAGTGTTTTCTTCTGACCTTGTCTTTAACATGATGCCCTTCTCATCAGTTATAGAGTCCTTCATTAGCCATGGAGAACACACACACACACACACAAACACCACCCCCCAAGTCTCTTCACTTTGCCAGATAGGTTTCTGATACTGCTGCTGATTGGTGTCATTCATAGAAGTAGTGCTATTGTTATTATTATATTTTATTTTAGCTGAGAAATCCATGAGTAAGAGTGGGCATTACCAGTGTTTGTCAGTTAGAACTCTACCCCAGATACTTGAGGGGGGAGGGCAGGGCAAGTCACAGATGATGTCAGAGGAGACTACATAGGGAGCATTTGTAATTTAACAGCTAAGAGAGGGGATATGAGTGAAACCTGTAAGGAGCAAAAACAACCTACCTGTCCAAATCTACCCTTAGAAACCTAGTCTGTTATAGTTGACCAGAGATACAGTGAGCATTTGGGAGCCTGACCGTTACTTCTCCAGGAAGCTGATATACTGGGATAGGGGAAGGCTGTGACTTCTGGGATCATATTCCTCAGAGTTTAAGTAATAAACATTTAAAGTAGTAGATGAAAAATCTGTTTTTCCACTCAAATTCTGATGGTGGCATTCAGTCTTCAGCAATTGACTTTATTTTCCATTTCCTCATTTTTATATGAAAATAACAATAACAATAGTGTTGACATAAGGTTTAATTAAATTTATGCTATAAAACTTCTGAAGGATCGTGCCTGACACATAATAAGGCACTTGGTAGGTGCCTAATGCCAGAGTATGATTGGAATCAGTGCAGTGTTGCTTTGCTAAAGTCAACTGCATCTGGTGTTTATTGGCTTCTGAGAAGGCATTTATGAGAGGAAAGTTTTGTTATAATCTCTGAGGACAGTTGCTTGGTTAATACTTAATGTCATCTCTAGAAAGAAGCAGTTTTCAGAAATTAAAACTTGGACCAAAAGATGACGGCATTGCAGGAAGTGACGCTCAATGATTAGTCACTGATTCTAGTGAGCTGATGATTGAGTCCATGGAAAGGCAGCACTAGTCTTTGAAAGGCCATTTAGTGTTCCATGAGTGGGATCTTCCAGAGGAGACTTCTTGCCCATGTTCTAGAAGCACATACCTGGATGAAATACCTGAAATCTAGGAACTTCTTCAGGTTTGGGTCCTAACCCTTAGTTTGTTATTTAGAGCTGTTCATTTACAGTTGATCCTCCCTCATACTGCCTCCTGGGGAAGAGGTCCCCCACGTCAAGACCTCCCTTCTTCCCATGTCTACAAGTTATCTTAGTCCATTAACCTTCAGCACCTATTTGAAGGCCTATTTTTCTACACAAAGTTTGGCCTGTGAAGAGAGAAAGAGAAAAAGCATTATATTTGTTTCTAATAAAATGCTTTTAAAATAAATGCATTTGGGGCACTATTTTCTGTCATTTATCGTTGCTAATGTGCAGTTGTTATTGAATTTCATGTTTGTATTAAACATTTCTCATGCCAATGTAATAGCCACAGGCTTGACTAATAAAGACAGAGAGAAAGAAAAGGGGGAAAAATAAAAAGCTTAGGGGGAGGATGCACAAATAAATAGAAATAAAATTGGTTATCTGAGCAAGAGGTCTCCAGAATAGATTGTTTCCAGAAAAAAAGGTGTCACCTTACACAACCAATTTATACACTAGAAAGATATTGTTCTTTTCTCCTCTGCCTTAGGAATTAAAGAAATCATAAGTAGGAAAAAAATGCTAGCTTTTCCAAATCTGATTGGCATCGGACCAGTTTCCTCACAGAAGGAAGGCTTCTCAGGCTCTGGCTTCCAGCCTCAGGCAAGATGTTCCCAATTTTGTCACCATTGGTTTGAAATAGTGGTATGTTAGGTGCATTGTTTTTCAACTCAATGCAAATTAATTTATGCTTTGAAATTTTCTGATCTCTCACCTCAATTGGGAAAATGTCTGTCGATATTGATCGGCCAAATGAAAGACTTAGTGAGGTCAAGTACATTTTAGATGCTCTTTATATTGTCCTTAATGATCCCTTCTTGGAAAGCTGAGTATGTGACAATAGTATTAAAGTCGAAGAAAAAGCTCCAGTCAGGTCCTCTTTGCCTGCAGGAAGTCATTTTCTCCAATCCCAGCTCTTTGCTTATACATTTTCCCCGGGAAGAGATTCTCATGCCAATTCCTCCAAGTAACTCATTCATCTTTCCAGCGTTGACGTCAACATCCTCCCTTTGGAGAAGTCTTTCACAAGTTCCCAGTCTACTTGCTGGTCTTTATCACACTTTGTCATAGACTTGTGTTCCTCTTGGAGAACAAATTATTTGAACTTGTAATCCATCAGGATATTATCATCTTAATTTGTTCCTCCTTTTCCAACTCCAAGAGCGTAAACTCTTAAGAAAATGGGGACTGTTCTCAGAGTTAGACAGTACATTGCATGTTGTAAGCAATGATCAAATATATTGAATTAATGAATCTGAAGTTCTACAAATGCAGAGTGTACTGGATATTTCAATTGAACATTGACTTGCCCAGAGCAGAAATAAAGAGCCAAAGTGAAACTGGACCCCAGTGTTCATTCTGTGACTGACAGTGAATTTTCTTTGTTTAGCTATTTAGAGAGCATCTTAACATTCACAGCTTCAAAACTGAAATTCTTGTTCCACTCAGGTAGCTTTCAGAAAATTTAAAGTAAACTGAAATTGAACTGATTAGTCAGTTTATTATTGGCCATTTTCTATTTTCCTCTGAAATGGATACATCCTGCTCTCTTGGGCTTAAATTCCTGCATTCTGATGGTGAGCATGTCTGTGGGTTCACACTGCTATTTGTTGTTCTCATCTGCTACTGATCCTTGTAACTGCTGTCTGCTTATGTTTATAGATTGCCCAGTTTTCTTTACTAGGTGGTTTGTATTTTTAAAAGCATCAGATTGATTTCACTTCTCCTTGTATTCCTGCTACACTTAACAGTCTTTGTTGTCTTTTCATTTCTAAAAATTAACTGAGATGAATTTCAGTCTCATATTTAGCAACTGTTTGTGAACTGTTGTGCTTTCTTTATTTCTGACCAGTATTTTCTTAGGGAAAGTTGGAATTTTTCAAATAGCTGGAAAATAGTAACCTTTCTGACAGTAAAAATAAATAAATGAATGAACTTTAGGATTTAGGATTTGAAATTTCATATTGGTTCAAATTGTATGTATCTATTTATCCATCCCTCCATCCATCCATCCATCTCTTTCTTTCTAAACACATATTTGAGAAGTTGCTCCACTTGGGATCATCTGTAAAGCCATTCATTTTGGGTACTTCAATTTAGAACCTTTTTTCCTCCAATGCTTTGAAGAAACTACCAGAAGCACCAGGCTAGAGGGTAATTGTAGCAATAGGAAGTAGGTTGGCACTTAAGATTTTCTTTTCCTTCTTTTCCTTCTTTCTTTTCCTTCCTTGTATTCCTTCCTTCCTTCTTTCCTTCTTTCCTTTCTTTTCCTTCTTCTGCAAAAGCCAGCATTATTGGTGAAAGAACCTGGACTGGGTATAAGGAATTGTCATGATTTTGCCACTAATTAGCTAGGTGCCCCGATCAAGTCAGTTTCCCTTTATGCACCTTAATTTGCCCATCTCTGAACTGATGGGACTAAATTAAATTAATTCAAAGACCTCACAAGTGCTCGAGATAACTTGTGAGCTGTGCTCCTCACTAATGTAAAGGATACAAATTAAATTTTAAAAAAGCCATTGAAATAAAAAAAAAAAAGGAACTTTCTGTGTGGGGACCCGTTGAGCCCCAGACCAAGCACAGAGCTCTCCTACCCAGGCAGCCGAATGGAGCAGCGACCCTTTGCCAGGCAAGACACCCTTGGAGATGACACTGCCATTTATGAGGTATTCATTTGTTTGGAGGAGCCTCTCTCCCCGGCATTAAACATCACATTAAGTGTCTTCCTTAATTTTGGTGATGTCCAGAAGCTTTCAGAGATAATCTGAGCAGTCAGTGAACTGATGTGTCTGCCAGTGCATGAATAGCATAGATTGTTCGGTGTTTGCCCTGGGTCTATCAGCAGCAATAAATTTTAATCGGTTAGGCACTTTTCAAGCATGCTACTGTTTGCCAAACACTATTTTTGGCAGGCATCTGTAACAAAGCCTAATGCATTATGCATATTATTTCCACAGTATTTCATTGTATTAGCACATGTAGTATTTGTATGGAATTTTTGTAAATTCATTACCAAAGTATTATCATATTAATGACTCTGGTTAAAAAAGTATTAGAAAATATTAATATTCATAGAGGATATACATCATGATGGGGAGATGGGGATAATCTATTATAATTTGAATTTCAGAAAAAAATATTAGCATGTGTATGGGAAAAATAAGTTACCGAGGTACACAGCAAAGATGAAAAAAAAAAAATAAAAGACCCAGCCACCCTGAATTACTGTGATGGATCCTTGAAGACTAAATGTTCAATTTCAGAATTGTAATGACAGTCATTATTACAGATTAAATTATAGTGAGGAATTAGTTTTATTTAACAGCATAATTTGGTGGTGGAGACCTGGACAATTTATTTCTTGTCCCCGTGTCTTATTTCTTTGATATCCTAATCTGCTAAGTGATGCCTTTTCACTTCTCCTCGCTTCCTGTTTCCATCCTTCCCTGAAGTGCAGAAGACATGAGACCTCTGGACCTTGTTAAACTCTTTTTCTTGCTATATGTTTAGAGTAGGAAAATGATGCACCGTGGCAAAATGATCTATCTTGACTAGAAGCTACTCTAGTAATTCAGTTCTCCAGTGAAGTGTGGGATGTAGCTCTATTAAATGTCTCTTGGCATCACTTTTACTATTCTTATAATATGGCACCATGAAAATTAGTCATAAATTATCTTCTCTACCCCACTGGAGACTGTGTCATTTCCAGTGGTTCCTACCACCTTGATTCGTCTTGTTCCTCTAAATTTGACAAATAATGTCTAGAGCGCTCTTCCCTTTAGAAACTATTTTACAACACAATAGTTTTTCACTGTCAGAAAATGTTATAGCTATTCTTCTTTTCACAGGTTTTAATTCAGATAACGCCTCTCTCTAAGAAGCTCAAAAATACCTGCAAGTATTGCTTTCATAGCTTCGCAACCATCCTTTGATGTAGGGCAATTTGTTCTCAGTGCTATCAAAAAAAAAATGAACAACCTTCTCGTAATGTGTCACTATTCTAGGCATGAAGTGGGTAAAAGGACGCTCAATTTAACCTCAAGATATATACACCAGGGCATCATACTTAAATAGACAAAGATGTTAGAACACACCCATTTTACAACATGGTACAAAATTACTCCATGATTTAAATTAGAAAAAAAAATAATTATTTTAAAGCAGATGTAACACATTTATTTATGAGTATAAATACTTTAAAAAAAATACAGCTGAGTCATCCACATTTCTGCAGACCATAAGAATTGAGACATCATTGTGTCGCATTCACAGCAGCATGACCAGTGTAAATTACTCTCCAACATTTCTACATAGTCTCTTCTTCCTGACTCATATTCTGTTGTGACTACAAGAAAAATCAATGGTACCTTGACCTTGCTGCTCTCACGTTTCATGTGCTAATTCTTAACTAGAATTAAATTCTCTTGGGCATACCATAGCTGTCTTATTCTGCTTTACCCAAAATTCAAAGTATAATACTAGGTGCAGCTGTGGCATTTAGCAGATACTCCTTGCTCATTTTTATATTTAAAATGGATTAAAAAAGAATTTTAATAAAGTTTTTGAGCGCTTTCCTCAAACCATTCTCCTTTGAGAAAAGAGAAGTTAGATTATTCAGTCAGAAATTGAAAATGGATACCTATCCAAACCTCTCAAATTAATGTGTTTTGTATAAAGGAAAGTTCAATGTAAGGAGAAAAGAGGGATATTTTATAGGTGGATTGAAAACCTTATAAAAGAGGGAAAATCAATGTTTCCAGACCATATGACACAGTCTCACTGTTGAAGTGTAATTTGAGAAGGTTCTGTAGATAGGAAGATTTTCTACCTGCCAAATTTTCAAGCTGTTGATCAGTTACCTTAGGTGCTCAGAGATGCTTGATAACTAACTTTCTCAAGGAATTGCTTAATTGTGAATCATAAAATATTCCCACAGTTACATTCTCCTTTTTTAAATTCTTAAAAAGTGAGATAACTGTGGAAGAAATTATGGAGTTTGGGGTAATTCATCATTCTTGGCAGTACACATTAAGACCAGCCTACATAATATTTGTTCAAAATATTCCTTTTATTCTTGAAACTATTATTTCTAATATCCTAATCGCCAGCTCATTGTGATCCCTGACCTCTGAACTTCCTATGGAGGGATGTCAGCCATGTAGTAGCTAATTTATGGTTTGGAGATTTAAGAAAGTTGGAGTAGGGCCTCCCTGGTGGCTCAAGGGGTTAAGTCTCAGCACTATGAAGCTGCCTGCAGCCACTGCAGCACAAGTATGATCCCACGCTGGCCAGGGAGCTTCCCATGTGGCGCAGCAGACCTCTCCTGCCTCGCCCACTGCTCCCCTCAGCAGTGTATTTCAGTCAATCTGCCTGTTCTGCTCCTCACTCTGTCTTTGGTGAATCCTTTACTCCCCAACCCCAACACATACCTCTGGCCTGCACCCCAGCTCTTGTATGCATACATAAATAAATCTTTAAATAAAAAAGTTGGAGTAGAAGAACCAGGTCATGGCCATGACATTTATTCTAAGCTCTTCTCTCCTTGTAAAGTTGAAACCAGATCACAGTATTTGGTAGTTGTTTATCTACCTTCACCCCACCAGAGAGCACAGGAAAAACAGACAAGACTATGAGTGCCAGGAATGTGGAACAGGAGGGGAAGGAGCCTGCCTGTCCTGTTGCATGGTTAGACACTGGCACCTCTAGAAGGATTGGTTTCATCTTGTTGGTCTCAACAAGGGTCAGTATCTTCCAACTTACATGCCTTGAGTTGCTAAAACTGGGAAAAGAACACAGAGGAGATTTATAGTGGAGGAAGTACTTTACTTGTTTCTTTCCCTAAAAGCACATGCTGGTTTTAAGGAGTATATGCTTATCAAAGGAGAAGAGAAAAGGCTAGGAGTCTGTGTGAGGAAATATAAGACATTGTATAACTTGTGTTTTCCAGGAAGTTATTTGCTGGATGGTGGATTATGACATGTTTGTGTCCATTTGGGTTTTGTCTGTTATACATGGGGGCACATACATGTTTCTGGATCCCCCCTGGGCTATGTCAATATAAATGCCAATCTTACATATATAGTGAGAGGCAGTCAACTAGTTAAGTGGCCAGGTCCTTTGAAAATTAATATAAATATTAGTAACATTTTGTTGAGAAGGTGGCTTGACAGACTGCTCTGAATATTCTGTCAGACTCTCAATATTCATTGACAGATTTATGGCAGATTTGCATAGACAGTGGCATCTCTTTCGAATACCAACCAGTAAGACTGGTACCTTCTATTTAGAAAAAAGGAAGTGCTTTGTTGTTGCTTGTTCATTTGTTTTTATAAGGAGACCATTTACCCATTGATTTTGCAATTACACTGAGTTTTCATGAGACATTGTATTTGAGTTTTGCTTTCTAGTGTGTACAAATGAGACCTGGGTTGATCAGATTTTGACTTAGATTCAAGTGGGCACTAGTTTGATGGAAACAGAGTGATTTGAATCTGAGTAGTTCATTGCAGCTGGTAAGACTGGGGAATGTAAATGGCCTAGATTTCTGTGAAAGAAATCACAGTAACTCTCAGCCTAAACAGAATGTGGGTCATTAATTTGCATCCTTCCTCTTCCATAAACTGCCTAACTAGTTCTGTTTTCACGGATAAATTTTTGCTTCCCCAATATTTGTATTATGACAAGAAAGGTACTGTGAAGTTTCTTATTAATCTCTCAAAAATGGCATGAGGTAGCTGGATATCATTACAGGATTTGGAAATTTAAAAACAACAGCAGGCATACAAACTGAACAAATAGAAAATTATGAAGTAAAAGATTGTCCTCAGAGAACATTTTTACCTTGCCCCATTTCAGTGAAGGGGAAGGGATATTCCAAGTGCATCATGGGTGTTATGAAGAATAAAAACCAAAGCTGCTTGTCATGTTTATTCTCCAGAGTATACGAGTACCAGGTGGCGTGTATTAGATGTATAGGAGGGAGCTCAAAGTGTTCAGAGAATGAGCTCTAACAAGGAAAATTTACCTCCAGTCACCATTTTGGACTCACCTAAAATAGCAACACTAAAATATATGAGTCTTGACTAAACCTTGACTGGACCTTCCTTTTTTAGTTTTATTAGTCAAGAACTTCTACTTCCACTTGAATGCTTCTGTTCTTCAAAGTATTTACCTTTGGAAGGTAGATACTTATACTTTCAGAATTGCTTTCCACTGTAAGTAAGCTATTTAAGAGAAAAGCAAAGGGTTGCTTAATCCGTTTGCTTTAGTTTGCATGACTATATTGTAGAAAGGAGCAAGAGTCCTGCTTTCAGATAGTCCTGGGTGCCACACACACTAATCTGTATGGCCTTGAGCAAACCACTAACCTCTTGAAGCCTCGGTGTCTCAATTGGGCACAAAGTGACTCAGCAAGCATTGTTTTCCCTCTCATGCACTCACAAATGTGCTCTGTAATCATCCTGAAGCATCCTGAAATCTACATGGGATTATTAGTTTAATTTCTTCATTTTATATGTCCTCATTTAAAAAAAAAAAAGTACCATATTTAGTCAAAAATAGCAACTCCCATTACTGACCTTCTCTTCTGAATTTGACAGAATGTAGAGAGTTTGTCAACTATTAAAAGGACAGCAGTGTCTCCAGCTTCACCTCTCTGCTTCTTGGAATGGCAAACCTTGGTCCTAATTCTTCCAGGCTTCAATTGTACTTTTTCAGATTTTTGCTTCTAGGCTAACTTTCTATGTCTGTGATGGGTATTCCTTCCGTCTTGAGGCTAATTGAATCTGCTCATTACATAACTAGACCACGAGGAAGGACGCTGTCCCTCTTTCCCACTTGTTTAGCTGCCCTGCCAGGAAAAAAGGGGGACCTCTCTGCTGGCCATGTTGTTTGTCATATCTTGCCACCTAGTGATAACTAAGACTCATTGGTGTGGCTGATCTATTATTCTATGAAAAATTCAGCTCTCACAGGCAGCCTGAGACCAGAAAAGTAGGCCACACTGAAGTCTACTAGGTAGGTATCAAACCTTATTGCCCACTGGTCTCTTGCATACCTGTTCTGTCACTAGCACCTGTGTCAGCCACTTTGAAATCACTGTAGGTCTAGTTCAATTCACTCTAGCCCTAAACTTTGATCTGACACTAAATGGTACAATACGAATGTATAAAATACTGTTATGGCTTCAAAGGCTTCTCAGTTTAGGAAGAAAGGTTCTTGATATGACTTCTTAATGTTTTTGAAAATAATTTTAATCTCTGATTTATTCATGGCAACACTGATCAAGTGCCCACTATGTTGGAGACATTTTTCTTTGTACTGGCAGGGAGCTTGGTGAATATGGCATGAGTTGAGAAAGCAGAAACATGGCAAAACTAGACCTGTAAGCAACTATAACAAGAACAAATGGTGTAAGAGTTAACTAAAGATTTGATAAAGAGAGAATTGATTCTGATATAAAAGATCCAGGAAATGTTTATGGGATAGTTGACATTAAGGTTAAATCTTGAATTATGAGCAGGGATGAGATGAGCAGAGAAGAGGGAAGCCTTACCAGCTTAAGGGATATATGTGAGTAAAGTTTAAAAGCAAGACTTTCAGTGGTTTTACTCATAGATAGTTGGAGTTTGTGATGCTCTGGAACCAGCCCTTATCAGCTCAAAGACTCAAATGTCTACATCTCTTCCAGTTTGGTGTTTGGTGACATCATGTTGATGGCATGAAAACAGATTTCATGGAGTATTTACATCACAGCAATTGGCAAACACTGCAAACTATGACTTCTCCCCCTCTGCCGTCAGTTGTTAAACATCAGCACTTTGGCTCAGTGAACTCAAGTTGTCTCTGCCTTTTGTCAAGTGAGAACAATATGGCTCAGTTCGCTAAATGAGTTGCCCAGTATCACACAGGCAGACTTGCAACCCATGTAAATAATATTCTCCTATAGGAGTTTAATGCCAGGGAACTTTGTGATTCTAGATATGCACTGCTGTGTACCAGTGCCAGCGAAGGAAGACGGGGTCCTAAGATTGTTTGTGACTGCGCCAAAATCTGAATGTCCCAAGTGTCAGTTCATAAACCTACTCTTGAAACTGGATTATGTGCTCAATCTCGATGTCTACTTCTGGCTTTTACTGGAGTTGAATAAATGGGGACAAGAAAGGAGAGAAGATAAACTTGAAAGTTAACATTCTTAAAGACAAAAGTAAATAAATTTTAAGAAAAAAATCTGTGAGGATTAATTTCAAGACATAATAAAAGAAACACCTTGAAGTCAGAAGATCTTTGACATGAAATTTTGCTAACCTGTTTGCTTAGATTTCTGTATCCTGAATTATTGCTTCTTTTCTGAAGCTCTCCAATTTCATGTATTCCTAAGTATTTTATATGATGCAAATGGCTTTTCAATTAAAAAAAACTACAAAGTGCACAAATTAATGGGTGTGATGTTGACCTTTTTTAATTTGGAGTAACAGCCTACTTTCCTTTTATCCCAGATCTTTCTGTTCCAGGTAGCAATGGTTGCCGCAATGGGGTCTCGGGACGTTCTGGCAGACTAGTAGGAATTCATGGAGATCTTGCTGCTTCTTTTTCTTTTCATTCCTCATCTTTCCATTTTGTTTCATTTTTTAAATTATTTATTTATATTTTTTATAGGGTAAAACAAGATTTTAATGAGCAGAGATGCTCAGGATGAAAGAATAGACCCACTTATTTCTCTTGATGCTTGTTGCTCAAAGAGAAATGTTTTAGGAACTCCATTCCATCTCCTTGGATATGTATACCATTTATTGTATATGCATTTATTGTTTCTAGCAATGTTGAAATTTGGATAATAGCTTCAAAAGTTGTGTGGTGTGTAGGGATAATAAATCCTTAATAGCACCTCCAAAGGAAGATTCATGATCACCAGGTTGGGATTTGAATTTACAAGAGAAAGTCCTTGCCTGGTAGTGGTACCAACTCTGTTAAGCACTTTGGAAAGTACCCTGACCTCCAAGCAATGGTGTCTTCCTTGCAACTTCTGGAATTCATTAGCTGGTCTGGGGTGAACAGTTAAATGCAAATTAGTATCTGGTCATACATCATAACAAGAAAGTATTGATTAATAAGGCCCCACTGACCCTCAGGGACTTTAACCCTATAAATTTGGCTGTGAGAATCCAATAAAGCAGATGGAGTAAGCCTTCTGAAATGTTCCTCATCATCAGGAAGAAGAAAGAAATACAAGTAAATGTAATAGGCATATGGTGACTAAGAATTGGATCTCTGGGGTACAGAAGACCCTGTTTTTATGTTCTTTCTCTCACTATCTGAATAACCTTAAGTGAAAGAGCCTCCTGAGATTTATGTACATTATGAGTTATTAATAGGTGTGGGGGAAAAAAAGAAGTTATTATATGTCAAGAAGCCAGCACAATTCTTGGCTCTTAGAGACTACTAAATAAGTGGCAGTAGGGAGACATCTAGAATAATTGCATCCCCGGTAGCAAACAAGAGCTCAAGCTCTCACTTTTGCTCAAGCTCCCTCTTTCTCTCTCCTACCCTTCCTTTGTGTCCTTGACCCTCTGTTCTAGCCACCACCAGCATCCTCTGGAATGCCACTCTTGAGCACCCTTTCTACTGCTTCTACTTCTCTCTGCAGAAGCATGAATATTTCTATGTGCATGAAAAAATTTGCATGCAATTTCTGGACTATATTTGTAATCTACTGCTTGAAATTAGTGAAGGAACATTGACTAGTGATTAATTCCAAATATTGTATTAGTGAAATGTATTTAAATTGTACCACATGAAAGTATAATGTTCCATTTATTCAGCAGGTATTTATTTGAGATCTTAGGGTATGACCAATGTTGATCTAGACGCTGAGAATACGGAGGTAAATGAATATGGAGGTAAATGGAACTTAATATTATTTATAGTACAATCAAAGACAAGTAACAAACACACATGAGCATATGATCATGCCAAACTGAAAATGTCATTGAACAGCAACATGACATTGTAATCCTTTTCCTCCGTTTCCTGTTAACAAAATAGAAAAAGGTCCCTTAGCATAAAAGATGATAAATCTATTTTGTTATTTAAATTGAAAAAATAGCAATAGTTCCTGAACTAGAGTATGCTCAACAAGTGTGTTGCTTTCTGTATTGTTTATATGAAAATTAAGAGATAGGGAAAAAGCTAAAATCCTTGTGGAGGATCACCTTCTTCCTTATTTTTCCTCCCTTGGACCCCAGACAAGCACTTACTGAATTTTATTTATTTCTATGTGTGTGCATACATATATGTGTGTATGTGTGTATGTGTGTATGTGTGTGCATGTGTGTGTGTAGATAGACACACATATATAGCTACATATGCATAAGTTGTGTGTTTGGAGTCTATATACTCCTTTTATCTGTTATGTAATTTTGTATCATATAATACATCTTATATTTCCATCCCCTAGATGATGAAGCAAGTATATTCATTTATTCATTCCAACAGCATTCAACAGGAGATTGACTGACGAGTGTCTCTCCTGTTCCAACCCTTAGGTGGCATAAAATGCAAAGAGGAGGTCTAGTCATTAATTGTTTGGCTTTAAGGATAAGGGGAGAGATGACAGAATACCCACATAGTTGCTACCACATTATACAAGGCTGAAAGATGAAAACGAGTTGGAAGAATGAGCTGACTTTCAGTTGGGAGAACTAAAGTGGGAAAATAAACTCTTGGCAAAGAAGGGAGTCTGGAAAATGGCACTGTGAGGAATTGGAGGAGGAGCTACCATATAAACTTGGTTGTGTGGGAGAGTGCAGTGAAACCACAAAAACAAAGTGCTTCTATTGAAGGAATAGAATTGATCATTTTTTTTAAATATTTATTTATTTATGCATACAAGCTGGGGTACAGGCCAGAGGCGTGGGGCGGTGAGTGGGTTCACCAGAGACAGAGTGGGGAGCAGAACAGGCAGAGCGACGGAAATACACTGCTGAGGGGAGCAGCGGGCGAGGCAGGAGAGGTCTGCCGCACCATGTGGGGATCTCCCCGGCCTAGCTTTGAACTCGCTTTGCTGCTGCCCACAGCTCCACAGCTCAGTGCTTAACCGCTGTGCCACCAGGGAGGCCCTAGAATTGATCTTATAGAGAAAACTTTCAATTTTTCACCATTTAGTATTTTTTTTGGCTGTTGGTTTGTACCATTTAGTATTTTTTTGGCTGTTGGTTTGTGATATATGTGCTTTACTATATTGAGTTAGGTCTATTCCCATTTTGGTTAGTTTTGATCATAAATGGGTGCTGAATCTTATCAGCACCTCTATGCATTGATACTTACCAGCTTCCTCTGTTTATATTGATACTACATTATTTTTAACTTTACTTTTTGATAGTTTATTACATTAATTAATATACATAAATTAAACCACCCTTGTGTCCCTGGAGTGAATCCCCGTTGATCATGGTTTATAAGTCCAGTTATGGATGAATGAAATTGATTTGCTACTCTTTTGTCAAAATTTTTGGCATCAGTGTTCATCAGGGATATTGGTCTGTAGTATTCTTATGCTGTCTTTAGGTAATATTCACATCATAAAATGTATTGGGAGTATTCCTACTTTCAATAACAATTTCAGCATGGTTAGCATAATAAATTCTTTAAAAATTTGAAAAACAAGTAATTGTAAAACCATGTGATCCTGAGCTTTTGCTTTTCAGAAGATTTTTTTTTATTATTGTTTCCTTTTTCATGCTTGTGATTGTTTTGTTCAATTTATCTATTTGTTTTGTTCAATTTATCTATTTGGGTATCTATTTGGGTAGTCCTAATAGATGTTCTGATCTATTAAAATGAATTCATCCATTTCCTCAAGGTTATTAAACTTATTTTATGATTTTGTTTATGTATGTATTTTACATCAATGTTCATTTTTGTACAATGTTGTGATTAAAACAGGTGGGAAGAGCACAGGAGACTATAGTGATGGTTCACATGTGACTTGGTGAGAATTATAAGGTTATCAAGTTAATTGGTATATAGTTGTTTATAGTAATCTCTTACGGCCTTACATATCTCTATACAAAATTGATTTCTACTCTTTGTGATGCTGTTTGTTAGTTTTCCCCATGTTATTTGTCAATCTAGGTAAAGATTTCTCTATTTTATTTAATCTTATTGAAGAGTTACCTCTTAGTTTCATTTCTTTTTTTTTTTTTGTATAGTCCTTTTGAGCTACTTCATTTATTTTCACTTTTATTTTCATTATTTTCTTCCTTCTACTAAAGTTGGGTTTTACTTATTACTCTTTTTTGATTTGCATTAAACATGATATTAGGTTGTTTATTTGGGATCTTTCTTCCTGTTTGTAATGGGCCTTAGTTCTAGTTATCTTCCTCCCTAAGACCACTTTTCCTTCATCCCATACATTCTGGTAATTTATATCTCCATTTTCATTCATCTCAAGTTATATTTTAATTTCTGCTTTGATTTTTTTATTAAATTGCTATGGAACAGTATGTTGTTTATTCTCCGTGTAATAATTTTCCTTTTTTTTTTTCTTATTTGATTTCTAGTTTTATGACATTGTAGTCAGAGAAGGTATCATGTATAATCACTATTGTGTGGTTTTATTGACTACCAATTTGTGTCCCAAGAAATAACTATTCGTGAAAATGTTCCATGGGCACTTGGAAAATATGTGTATGTAACAGTTTTTGGTTGAAGTATTCTGTATATATCTGTTTGGTCTAGATCTTCATTTAAAACTGTTTTTTTCCTTATATATACTTTATCTTGTTGATCTATCCATTATTATAAGTGGGGTATTAAGGTCCACTAGTATTACCATGTTGTTGTCAGTATTTCTCTTTAATTCTGTTATTGTCTCATGTATCCTTGGTGCTCCATCTTTCAGTACATATATATTTATTAGTGTTGTTTCTTCTTGTATTAGTTCCCTTAATCATGTATTGTTCTTCTTTATCTCTTACTGCCTTTCTTTATGAAAGTCTATTTTCTCAGCTGTAAGTATAGCTGTTTCTGATTTTTTGTTTTGTTTTTGGTTACCATTTGCTTATGTAACTGTCTTCCTACCTTTAATTCTAAATCTCAGCTTGCCTTTGTTGGCAAGTTAGTATTTTGTAACAGTAGAAGGTTGGACTTTGTTTTGAAATCTGTTCAATCGGCTCTAAATTTTGGTGAGTTTGACCATTTACACTTATGGTGAGTATTGATATAAGAGTGCTTCTTTCTACCCTGTTATGTATTTATTGGATTTGCCTTGTTCATTTTAATTTTTGAGGGTTTCTTATTATGTTTTGTTTAAATTCCATTTCCATTATTTTATATCTTCTGTTTGTTTGTGGGTTACATTGAGGTTAGTGTGATGGATTGATCATTGAACTTTCTGACCTCTGGCTAGTTCTAGTGGGCTACATTGGTACTTTCCTCCTGCTTCTCCATGTTAAATAATTTCAGTGTCTGTGGCCTTGTTAATTGGTTGTTCTATTGTTTTATAATCACCCCTTTAGGCTTTCTTTCATGTAGATCTTGGTGTTGATAAATTATTTTTGTTTTTGCTTTTCATTGACATACCTTACTCTTCCTTCTATCTTGATTGATAATCTAGCTGGGTAAAGGATTCTTGGCTGAAAGTCTTTTTCTTTAAGTATTATAAATATATTTTTCAAGTCCCATTGTGCTTGTTACTTGTAATGGTTCTGCTGAAAAGTGTACACACACTCTGGTTGGTGTTCCCTTATAGTTTATTCTTTGTTCTTCTTGTTGATATTTTCAATATTCTGTCTTTGTCATTGGTTCTTGAAAGTTCTATTAATGTGTTTGTTGCTGATGCTGATCTGCTATTATATTGTTTGGAACACTTTGAGTCTCTTGGATAACCACTTCTTGTTAATTTCCCAGACTGAGTTGATTTTCAGTGATTATTTCTTTAGGTAGGTTTTTTTATGTCTTTTTCTTTTTCTTCCCCTCCTGGGATCACTATTATATGATATTATTTCTCTTTAAGTTGTCCCAGAGAGCTCTTAGGCTGCTTTCATTTTTTTAAATTCTTTTTTCTCTACCTATTCTGTCCTTGTGAACTCCAACATTTTGTTTTAAGCTTAATTCTATCCACTGCTTCTGTTTGTCTGCTATTAAGGCCCTCAATTGTATTATTTAAATCAACTATGGTATACTGTAATACCATTACTTCTGAATCTAGCTGTCTCATATTTGACATTTGTATTCTGTTGTTTTTTTATCCTCCATTGTTTATTTTAAAACTCAGTCAGCATTGCCAGGACCATTGCCCTGCATTTCCTTTCTGTCATTTTCTGAAACCTCAATGATTTGGTGCTTCTTTCAGGTTTTTGTTTGGTTTGGTTTGGTTTGTTTTAGCATTTGTACTTTGTTCTTCTGTTTCTTCATTTTTTATTTTGTATAGATTTCCAGAGGATAGAATTTTCAACTGTTTTTACACAAGTTATAGTAGTCAGTAGACCAGTACCAGTGAGAAATATAGAGCATATATGTAGAGGTATATAGAAGAGGACCAAGGCAGTAGGCACCTAAATATCACCTCCAGTCGACTTAGGAATTTGAACTTTTTGTTGTGAAGCATTACTTTTTTTTTTTTTTTGGGGGGGGTGCAAGTGTTTTAGATATCTCAACCTAAGGTAGTGGTTGACAGATGTTTTGTATACGCTGGGCTTCAATTCCTCCTATAGGATAGTTCAGGTGCTCTGACCCCATTCAATCTAAAGCTTTTCTGTGGATGATCCTCATATTCCATCTGGTAGTACTCACTTTCTGCCCCTACCTGTGCAGCTATTCAGCAGTGCACCCCCCATCCTGGTTGTCTACTCATTAACCCCCATCCAGCGTAGTGCTGGGTCTCAGAAACCTGGATATTGGAGTATGCCCAAGTCACTAGCTATAGGGAATCAGTGCAGCAGCTTTTATTTCCTCTTGTGTGTTTTGACCCTGCATTACACTGGTCAACAAATTTTTACAAAAGTCATGTTATTGAAATAAAATTAGTCATTTCCTATCAATTTGTATGTGCTCAACATGAATATAACAGTCAAATTCTAAGTTTGGCTCTAGTTTTTTTTTTTCAATCTGCAATAAATTGATGTTTACATCACAAAATGAATGCCAATAGCAATAGGCCTGTGGTTAATACCTGTAAAAAATCAAGTTATAGACTACTTAGATTTCTTTGCTTGTCTCTTGTACAGCTGTTCAGGAGCATCTCTGGGGAGTGTCCAGCAGTAGTCAGCCAGCATTGTAGTGGACCATTTTCCCTGGTATCTTTGTTCCACTGATGCGATATCTTGAAAGCATTCACCATATTCATCACTAACCATACCAGTGTTCAGGGAAGAAATCCAAATGGCAATGTAGGAAATGGATCTTTAGAGACATATTGCATCCAAGTTTCTGATACTGCATCAGCATATTCTTTTACTAGTTCCTTGTAGGTTTCTGCCCTAACATTCCCAAGAAAGTTTGTAGACACTAGGCGAAAAGCATTCCATGCTTGTTTCGCATCACCCTGCAGCAAGTTGTTGAAATGATCATCTTTGAAGAGCTCTTGAATCTGAGGACCCACAAAACTCCCTCTTTAATCTTTGCTTCACTGAGTCAAGGAAATTTATGCAGGTATCATAAAAGCTGGCGAGGTCCGGTCCATGGCTTTCATGAAATTCTTCAGCAAACCTAGTTTGATGTGAAGGGGTGGTAGCAGGATCTTGTGAGCCTCTACCAGAGCAGGGTGCTGGATAGTCTTCTCTTCAACTGCTACATTTTGTCTGCTAGTCCATTCCTTCCACAGGTAGTGCAATTCACTTGCTTGGCTATCCCACTCACATAAGAAACACATGTATTTTGTATATCCCTGCTGCAGTCCCATTAAAAGGGCAAATAGCTTCAAATCACCACAGACATGCCAGCTGTACTTGTTATACTCAATGGAGTTCAGTAGCTGCTTTAAGTTGTTGTATGTGTCTTTCATGTGGACAGCATGCACTACTGGAATAGATGGAAGACAATTTCCACTGTGCAAAAGCACAGCCTTAAGACTTAGTTTCGAAGGATCTAGAAATAGTCTCCATTCTTGTGGGTGATGAGTGTTTTCTAAGGCATTCATGAGGCCCTCAATATCAGAACAGAATACCAGAGTCCTTTCCTTTCTGAGAAAGGCTCCAACTGTTGGTGGTGCTTTTAATAGAAAGTAATTGTGACATCTTTTTCTAGAAGATTCCATTGTTGGTGTCTTGATGATGCAATCAACTCTGGATGATGTGTGCATGATGGTAGATGCAATGCAATGCAATATTACATCATTCTAAGCTGATTTAGGATGTTGCAGTCCTACTGGATAAATTTACATGAATTTATGAAATATCTTCAAAATGAGAGCTAATAAAAAGTTTCTCAGGGTTATATTCATGTTCAGCACACAAAGATGCTACAGATCAGGGCCTTTTTAAGTCAGTAATGATCTCAATGTTTACTAGTCTTATCATTCTAGCCAGAGTTCACTTAAAGATTTTCTACCCCTTTTGTCAGACTGGTGCTCCTATTGTGTATGGTGACAGTCAGTTTTTCCCTCAAGGGGTTTTTGGCTTTGTTTTATGTCAGTTTTGTTGGTGTGTGTTTGAAAGAGGGAAGCTGGCATCATCACTATGGTGCCATTTTGCTAGCCCCAAAATTACATCTTTAAACAGATATGTTTATGTAACCACATTTCCTAGCTTCCAAAGGATTCCTCTGGCTAGATGAATCTAAATTCATTTTATTGGTGATTCGATGAACATCCTTATTTATAATTCTGGAATTAGTACAAAGTTTTACCATTAAAGGATCAAATTTCCCATGTATTGTCAACATGAAAGTGTATAGTATTTCTTGCTACCAAAGCCCATGGTAGGTACTGTGACCTGAAGTTGTTACAGTTTGGTTAGAAAGAAAAATGTCTAATCACTAGAGCAATAACAAAGTATTAATAGGATGGGGAGGGTGTCATTAACATAAATATTTAGTTTAGTGATGAGTGGAGCCAATAGGAGTAAGATAATAGTAATGTGGTGTTAACACAAAGAATCAGCTCCTCCTACATTGTAGCTTTAGCAAAATGAAACACAGCAGAGTGTTTTGCTCCAACCACAGACACTTACTGGAGGCAAGAAGTCCAAGAGCAAGATGCCAGTAGACTTGCTTTCCTCTGTGACCTCTCCCCTTGCTCTTGCAAATTATTGCATTCTCTTCACATCCACACACATTCTTTCCTCCCTGCACACACATTCTGAATGCCTCTCTGTGTCCACATTTCATTTTCTTTTATACTGACACCAGTAAGACTGAATTAGGATCCAACCTAGCAGCACATTTGAACTTTATAGTTTAATCTATTTAAAGACCTTTTCTTCAAATACAGTCCATTCTGAGGTACTAGAGTTAGGACTTCAATATATGAATCAAGAAAGATACAATTCAGCTGTTAGCAGACCTCCTCTTGACTTCAGGGTCAAGTGAGGAAACCCAAATTGTGAGAAACTTCAAGCTTCATACTCTTCAGACACTTGAAAATATTTCATGTTGTTTTATGTATATTAACTGCTCTTCCAGTAGGGAGTCTATTCTACCTTCTTGACTCAACTGTTTTTATTGTTTATCTGCAGTTGCTATAAATACAAACCACCTGGCCTTAAATCTTCCATGCATTACTGTAAAAATAAATTTGTCCCAGCTGAGTTGTGTAACTGAAGTTACCTAAAGGTGAATGTGCCATATTGGTTTGTTGAATCTGCACCTTTTCACATTAACCCATTAGTTACCTTCACCTTTAAACAGTCACCCTCCTTTTATCTTTATGTGATTTTTTTAGGGGGAGAAGAGAAGAACATAGACTCAGAGCAGTAAATTAAAGTTCATTCAAGCACAGTTGTTGTGGATGAGGAACAAGTACTGCTTGGTTGAAATAAGACGGGATTGTTAAGTCTACTTTTCATGGGTGAATGTTGAGTCAGGCTATTTTAAGATGAGGTGAAACCTGCCTTATTTAATGGTGCTTTGACAAATTAATAATTGAGCTGTCCATTTCGCTTCTTCATTGAAAATGGTGGGATCTAAGTGGAGACTTTGAAACAAAGATAAGTCTCATTTCCTGTGACAATGGGCAATTGGACAAATAGTTTCTACAGCTTAACTCATTGTATTCTGAGCATGAAAGGAATGATATTGTTATACTTTGCGTATCATTGAAAACCTCCAAAATAGAAAAATGTCCATATTTGTTTAAGTGCCAAAAATAAATCTCTTTTCAGATTATTTAATGATTTTCAAAAATATTACAGCCACTTGTGTTACAAATAGTCATGAAATTTTTGTCCAATGAAAATACAATTATCTAAATTATATCTTGAGGTAAAATAAAAGTTTACTAAAATAAACAAAAAAAAATTTCTTCAAGAGGTTTTAATGCTGTATTTTTAGTTAGTCCCTTAGATTCCACAATATAGTAGGCTTTATATTCCTTAAATTTTTTGAATAAACAGACATTTTTAAGTGTTAAACAAACTGTATTTTCCTGCCAGCCCTCTCCCTTAAATATATGTATAGATAAAATATATAATATATTGATACATGATTAGTATTTATATGTGCTACATATACAGTATATGTGTCAGTATATTATGTGCTACTTTACATATTATCTAATATGTAGTGTTTATTTTGCATTTTGTTGTATGTTATATACGCACATTGCAAATATAATATATGTAGTTAGCAAAAGTTATTACTAGCATTCCTTCATGAGATGATAAAGTGAACTATTAAGTCGATATCAAAATCCACACAGTTCTTTATATGTAGACATTTAAAACATGGTACATTTCTACAGATGGCAAGAACTAATAGCAGAAATGCCAAGTTGGTGACTGACCTGGGTTTTTGAGTTGTAGCTTAGCCTGGTACCTGTGGGAAAATAATCTGCTTTGTATCTGAAATTTCCCAAAGTAGAAATATATCCTATCTGTGTCCATGTTTAATTTGTGTCTGATAGGGACTTCTGTATAGAGCAGTGCCTTAGATACCGAAGAGGGAGGAGGTGGAGTGAGGGCATGCCTTCGTGTGCAGCATTAAATACTTTATTATTGTAAAAATACAATTTCATTTTCCAAGAATCTCCAACATGCAGCCTCCCCTTTGCAAAGATAGTTCTGTGCACTTAACCTTTTCTTTCAGATGTATCCGTGCCTTTACTTACCCTTGTTTCTATTGTCAGAAATTCCTTTTTCTTTCCCATTTACTTAAATTATATTCAAACTTAAACTGACTTGAGAACCAGCTCCCTCATGAGACTATTTCTGAGTATTTGAAAACAAAGTTCTCTCAGGGTAGGTGTCCTGCGCCAGTGTTGTGTATTTGCATGTTAACTAATGAAACATGGCATGGAGGGTACATACAACACCATGGCAAAAATCCATTTTACTTCATCTCTTTTTGTTGTATATAGCTGGAACATCTGTGTTTCTGGGAATGTGGGCATCCCGCCTATTTACCTGAAGGATCCTAAAACTTTGACTTCTGCAGTTCCCCAGGAGGGACCTGCCAAGAAACAGGTCCCTCATTCTGTGTTCCTCTGAGGCATCTTGCCCTGCTGGCTGCAGTGCCCCTGTGAGCTTTTCTCACCTTCTGAGACTGATAATCAAATATTGTCACTACTTCACTATCATCCCCTTGTCCCTCGAATATCTGCCTTTGAAAGTCCCCCTCCTAAATCTTACTTCATGTTTTGTCACTGCAGAGAGCACTGCCTCTGTCCTATCTTCTGCTGCCCCTCACCAGGCAACTGGAATGCCTTCTTTGCCCTCCCATGGTAAGCGGGGGTGGCTGCCAGTGCTGCCATGTGGCTCAGGCCATAAGGAGACTTTCTGTCGCCCTGCACTGAGGCACATGCTCTGTGGAATGTTTTGTGATGAGTATGTGGTATAAAGTAGAGCTTGACTTTGAGACACATGCGGTTTACCTTACTTTTTTATTTTTTTGTTCTTCTTGGTTAAAGGCAGTGTCATTTATCCTAAGATATTCCCAAGAAGATTGTATTAGAGTGATATTCTAAGTATGAATTCATCCCCATAACTAGTAAAACAAATCTAAATGTGTACACACACACACACACACACACACACACACACACACACACACACGATGGGTCAGGAATGCCCATATCTCCTGGTCAGGGTATTGTCCTGTTGTGACTCTTCTAGGGAGATGTCTAGAAACTCTTTGTTCTGTGCCTTCCTATTGTAAAAGGTGAAATGTGGTCACATCAGAATTTGTTTTTTCCTTTTATGAGGGAGGAACTGCAAAGTAGGGGAGTAAAGTAAGCTGCCCAGTATTGTGCACAAGATTGTCATGCTGAGTTGAAAAACCAAGCTGTTCTGAGCCCAGCGCTTGATTCTCTGCGCCATGCTCTCTCTGATGCCCCCCACAGTGTGTGTGAAGCAAGTGCCAAATGCAGTTTCCCAGTCTGCACAAATGCTCCAATTGGCCACGTCCCTGCCCCTCCTGGCTTCTTTCGGTGGAGGGTTGCTGGTGGAAATTATGCCACTATGCTGCTCCACATGGCAGTGGCTACATTTCAGCGTTAGCTGGAAGCGTTTGCTGGGATTCTGAACTAGAAAGAATTTTCTGAAGTCCCTGTTGGCGAGGGTCAAGGTTTCCTCCGTGCAGGTGAGCACTGTATTATATTAATAGTTGGGATTTTGTTGTAACCAGCAGGGCTCTGGTCTTTCTCATGGATACCTGAACTGTGCCTGAAGTGATGTGACATTTTCTTTCACAGCAATCTGCCTGTCTTGCTTCAAACAGTTCCAATCCACTTAGGGCCAAATTTCAGTGTGTTAAAGACAGCTGGATAGATGTAAATGCCACTGGTAAACCAAGAGCTGCAGGTCCTAATCCTGTCTTGGCTGTGGAGAAGACAGTGCAATTCTCCCTCTGCATCTGTTTCTGTATAGGTGAGTGACCACCTCGCTGGTGAGGGCTGTGTCTTCTTCCTCTTTTTCCTTCAAGCCAAACATTTCTCCAGGCTCAAAAAGATTGAGTTAGATGTACTGGATGGTATTAGCCATAATCCTGTGCACAACATTTAGTGTACCTGGTTTGTCATTACACTTGCAGTGCTGTCATCCCACAATTCTGAACTTTCGATTCTCTTTGACTGGAAGTGGTTCTGGTTTTAGTCCTCAGCTGATTGAGAGAGACTATTCCTTTCTCTGGGTATTCTGAGGAGGAGTGTCCACTGACTGTGCATTTCCTATCTTCAGGATGTGACTACTTTGAGTTTGCCTTAGCCATTACACAAAGCATTTTTTACTGTCACAAAATAAATTAATGGATGAGGTGGGAGTGTTAATTCAGTTGAGGACCAATTACTGTTTTTCCAGACAGCTGCACTTCCTCTCTGCTAGGCTGAAAAGGTGACACGGTTCATTCTCAGTTTTCATTCAAGTTGTGATTAATTCTCAAAAGGACTCCAGTTCATGAAAAGTCATTGACCTATGTTTTTGAATAGATGATCAAATAATGAAACTCTCGTACAAACGCCTTCCATCTTTACATAAAACCTTTTATCTAAATAACCTTGGACACCTGTGCACCCCATTTACCATGGCTGTACCAAATCAAAGTGATCATACCTGGAGGCTAAATACTTTCTATTTGTGTCAGTGACCCAGAACTTCAAAATGAACCTCTCCTGCCTTCTAGTTCTATAGTGTCGTGGTTATAAAACACTGATTCCTAATTAATTTGTGAAGCATGATGAGGTTAAAAGATCCTCTCTCATCACTTTAATTCTATACTTCCTCAAGTAAACTTCCTTCAATGAGAAATGATGGTAGCAAATTTTTGTTTGATTTGGTTTTCTTATACAAGTGTTTTATTATGTAGTAATGGGGGATGGAAGTGGTAAACAAAAAAAAGTTACTTCAATACCATTCTAGACAAGATTAATTATTGCTTCAGAGCATTTTGCTCTTGGTGTTTGAACTTCCAAATAAAGTTCCTAGACTTGAAAATGACTATCCTACAAATTGTTTTTACCAAAAACCTTTGATTCCTCTGCATATTAAACAATAATTTTATATTCAATATCATTTTTAAACTCCCTTCAAACATGGGTGGGGATCTGCTTACAAGCTGAAAGAAGTACCCCATGATTTTGATCTAAAGCTAAAAGAAAGTCCTCTGAAATGATGATGTTTCAGCCCGTGGCAATCATTCACTCTTGATAAATGCCTAGCATTTTACCATTTTCCTGGAACAGATTTATCTGTCTTTTTCTGCCATCAGGATAAGAAGGTGAAGCAGGAACAAATGAAACTCAAAAAATATTTAGACCACATCCAGGTACTGATTTTTACATGCTGTAATTACAAATTAATGAATTAGTATTCAAGGTTAAAAAATAACTTTTCCCTATAGAGTGAATGATAGTCCAGGATAACTCATGCTATCCTCTCGGGCCCTCCGTAAAGAAGAAAGATGGGACCAAGTAACCTGAAAATGTTCTTGCTGGAGGAAGCTGCTGATTAGCTTCCCTGGATCAGGCCCACAGGGCACTTCACTCAGGGAAATCCAGGCAGAACTTCTTAGCCTGGTGGTGACGAAGCTCACTTGCTGTCTCTAATGTACCACTTTTTACTTGTGTTTATGCAATGCTTCACTGACTTAAGCTATTTAAAATTTTAATCTAAAAAGTCATCTTGATAAGAACTCATATAGTCAGGAGCAAAATGAAGCAGGCCAAAATAAGTGCAACTGCTGAACCTGTGCAGACACTCTGAGCTTTGGAATGCATTAAATAATTTAGCTTCCCAATTATGTTTCACTTATGCTTTCACGAAAGCTCCACAAATGCTTTTAAACCACTGAACCCAATACACTTCTTGTTTTAGAATAAATTTTTAAAAGTTAAATTATAGTTAAAAAAATAAGAGTGGGGAAGGGAAGGAATATATCTAAAGCTTGCAACAATATACCTTTATCCCAAACAGTGTAAGTATTGAGAAGAAATGAATATGGAGGATTATCAAGTACGGAGTATAAAAATCATAGGGAAATCTCAACCATGTATTTGGTTATCTGTGATTCCCACATTACAGATCACACTACTGAAATCCACCAATTAAATGATTTGTCTGAGTTTAACCACTTCGGTTTGTGTAAGCTTGAAAATGATCCAGAAATTCTTCTAAGTCTTGACTAGCCAGTCAGTGACAGAATTACTTCAATCTGATTCCCAAACGTCAGCTTCAGGGTTCTTCCTACTACATCACATCACACCTTTATGTGATTGGTGAACAAACCAAGGAGGTCTGTGCTTAAAAGCAGAGTAAAGGAGGGTCTCACCAATTACTTTGCCCCATCGTTTCCCAGTATCGTTGAGTCAATATGTATTTGCCTGGTAACAAAAGGAATTTCCATAAATCTGGTTTTGTTGTTGTTATTATTCACATGAATCTCCCCCATTCCATTTTTTTCCTTTTTCTGCAACTAAATGTTGCAGAAAGAATGGAGTAATAATCAGTCCAAGTCTAAACCACCAAGACAATTAATTAAAGCAGAAATACCAGTTAATTGCCTGCTCTTGGGAGGTAACTGGACCCTGTTGACTCAACTTACCCATACAGCTGCATTGCTTTGGTTTAGGCTCACCCTGGTGTTAAACTAAAAGAGAATGAAATGAATCTGATACTGGGATCAAGGGGGCAAAGCTGGAACTGCAATCACACATTAAAGGAGAAACATCTCAGTACTGTGCATAGGTCATTTTCAGTCATCAAATTCAGATTTGTGTTTGTGTAGTTTAACATTCACTCCAGCTGGAGAAAGGTACTCACATTTGAACATAAGGAAAATATTTTCACAACCTACTTGGCACACACGAGAATCAAGTTGATTTGGTCTCCCCACACCCCTCAAAATGAATGTGCCTTTAGCTGGATTCTGGTGCTCAACCCCCCACCCCTACCCCAGCACTTCTGGACTAACACACCTAACCCTGGCCCCGACCCTAACGTTCTCAGGTTTACCCTCCACTGATATTTCCCAGTATGGCAAAGTCTTCTGGCTATCTATAACTATAACGTAATGCTGAAGAATCCAGAGAGGGCTACAGTACCCCCAGGAAGGCTCAGTTATTCAGGAAGCAGATGGCTTCGATTGGGGGTGGAGCAGAACAAGACAGAAAACAGAATGTAGGGGGTCATATATGGAACATTTGATCTACAGAGTCCCCCTGTCCCCATCTCACCAGGTTGAACAATTACTACCTGCAACTCCAGAGAAAGAAACATGCCTACTTTCTAGAGGGATTAAGTCAGAAAGGATCAGATTTTAGTAATCCCACACACAGATGAGGGCACAGATGAGAGACTATACTGAAAAGAGGGGACTTAGAGAAAATGCTGCAAAAACTGCATAAAAAGCTCCCATAACCCTCTCCATCCTTAAGTTGTTCTCATGCTGGTAGGCAGAATGCCCCCCTGCACCCACACAGGAGAATGGAGAACCCCAGTCTGAGAAGTTGTCTACAGAATGGAAAAGACCTATAGGGAATGGCTTTGTCGAACTTCCTACCAAACAGCTCAGACTGCATTTGATGTATGGTGCTAGTATACAGATTTTCAGATTTTTTGCCTTCACTTTTAAATAGATATGGACAATAAAAGATCAAATACTTGTGAAATCTTCTAAAAGTAGAGAAAACACAACCAGCAAATGGAAAGCAATCCACAGGTATCAGAAGTCATACAGGAAACAGAATAAATCTTAAATAATCAGCACACAATTTAAATTAATATTCTGCGAGATAATAAAACATAAAACAGCCATAATGTAAGGATAGACAGCTATAAGATGAGAGGGAAAAACCTTCAAAGGATAAGAAACAATCCTCAGAAACAGAAAATGGGTGTCCTGATAGAAGGAATGCAAAAGCACATACTTGAGGGAAACATTGACAAAAAAACTCTCCTAAGTAGATAAAAAGACAAAAACAGTGGATTGTAGGAAAATAAACAACATAGGCTGAGTCTCAAATAGTGATTCAGTATCAGAATCAGAATCACCTGGAGGGTTTGTCAAACACTGGTGATGGTGGGTCCACCCCTCAGCCTCTGGTAGGACCTAGAGAGCAGATCTCCAGCTAGTTCCCCAGTGATGCAGACATCGGAGTCAACTTTGAGAACCTCTGAATAGCAGCAGTTCCCTGCAAAAGAAATCCAGTCAGCAGAGAGGGGAAGAAATGATGACAGAAATATTCCAAGGAGGAAACGCATTTCCAGATTGAAAAGTCACATTGAATGCCCAGCACAAGAAGTGAGAAAGATTCACCCCAAGGGACATGATGATCACATAGCAGAACTTTAGGGAAACATACTTCAGGGATAAACATGCCTCCTAAGAAAGAAAAAAATAAAGTTGACATGCAGAGACTACGAAATCAGCGGAGGCAACTTCTCACTAGCAACACTGATAAAATAAAGACAGGAGGAATGCACTCAGTGTATTCAGAGAAAGGCTTTTCAAAGTAGGAATTTCTGTGAAGCCAAATTTCAAATACGTGTAAGTTCTTTTTGAATGTATAGCTGTTAAAAATTTTACCTCCTATGCACTCTTTCTCAGGAAGCTTCTTGAGAATGTGCTTCTACCAAAAGGGGAAAGAAAAAATAAAGAGGAAGCCTTAGGACCCAGGACCCTCTGCAGGAAAGAGGCAAAGGGAATTCCCAGAGTGACACTAGAAGGGGAACTCCAGGTGATAGCTCCGGGTATGCTGCCGAGATTGGAGACAGTGGCGACACCCCTGAATGAATCCTGTTGCATCCACTTTCTTTGGAAAAACATTTGGTTCTGTAATTCCTGATATTTATCCAGAAAATCAGGCAAATAAAAATACATTAACCCTAGGTAAAGTTAAAATTTGTGTAGAAAGGATATTTAATCATTGCACGTTGGGTACTATACTATGAACATAGTCCTATTGCTGTATTAATGAATATTGATTTTAAATTGTGCTGTTAATATTGAAAGTAAAAGGAAATAGATTTTGTAGATAGGGAGAGGCAAGGCAGGGTTTAAAACAACTACACTTAACATTCTCAGTGTTTTTAATAGAACACCGCTAAATAACACTTAAAATGGACAAATCACTAAATAAGAATGTTTTTTAGAAGTAAGAAAAGAATCAGTAAGAGTGGCCCCTCCTAAAAGCTATAATTTTTGTCAGAATAGAACTGTGTCAGGACTTGGTTGTTTTATCATTATGGCTTGGCGTTTAATCTGACATTTACTGTGGACATGTAATACTCTGCTGATAATAAAAATTCTTAGAGGAAAAAATAAAGAAAAGTTCATCTTGGGCCTGGACGAGTCAGAGAAGATGAAATTATTTTTCAAGAAAAGAGTGGGTGGAAGAGAAATCTGGATTCCTTCCAGAGTCAGCCTCAAAAGCCTTCAGTCTGGAGAGCTAGATAGCTATACACTTGAGTCCTCCAGGTAAAATAAGGGGCCTATTTGCTACAATTCTTTTGAACTAGAGAAAACCTGGGTAGAGGATATAATTTAAATCATCTCCCTGCCCCATAAATCAGTTCAGTGGTCCAGACATTTCAAAGTGAAATTCCCAGCAACATTATCTCCTTAGAATTACAGAGCCTACATGAAGTGGCCATTAGTTTAATTGAGCAAGAGTCATGGAGCCACTCCGCACAGATAGGGCTCCCATCTGAACACTGGGAAAGTGCCCTCCCTCCTACACCCCAAACCCAGGGCAGATTGCCTCTCAGAAGCTGCCTCTCTACTGCCTCATCAGATCTTGACCTAGGAATTCAGGCAGGTCAGCAGTACCTTCCTGTTGGGCAGGATGGTAGAATGTTAAGAGCTCTCTCCCCACCCTTTATTTTTAATTACGCTAAAATTCGCTTGCAACACTATATATACTTCAGAAATATGAGATAGGCCTCCCTGGTGGTGCAACGGATGGATTAAGCGCAGCACTATGAAGCTATCCTCAGCAGCTGCAGCGCGAGTTTGATCCCCTGCCAGGGAGCTCCCCACATGGCGCAGCAGACCTCTCCTGCCTCACCCGCTGCTCCCCTCAGCAGTATACTTCAGTTAGTCTACCTGTTCTGCTCCCCACTCTGTCTCTGGTGGATCCTCTCACCTCCCCACTCCTCTGGCCTATACCCCAGCTGTATGCATAAATAAATAAATCTTAAAAAAAAAAACAACAGAAATACGGGGTCTTCTGGGCCTCTTTACAATTTACTTGCTTTACATTACGAGAAGGGCCATCTAGTGGTAGGACCAGCGTGTCTCCTTTCCAGCTTGCAGGGAGCGGAAAGCAAAGCTATTACCATTTAAGTTGATGTGTGGTTGGCATACAAAGGTCTCTTGTTTCTGACAACCAGAAGCTGAGGGCTGAGGAGTTCGAATGTTTGGTTTTGTTCTGTAATTTATTTACAGTAACAGGGACACTTCTGGGTATGTATTGCCACTATAGGAAAAGCTGTGCTCCGCCTTGGAAGAGCTATTTGTTGATGAAACACTAATTGTAAAATAGTTACCTCAGAGAACCGAAATGTAATTACATTAAGTTTAATTACATATCATTAATTATATAAAATATTTAAATTGTTATGTTGAATTGTGCTGCACTAGTTGCTGTACATTTTGCTGGTGTGTGGAGCAGATGTGCTTGAAGAGTTTGGATGTCATCCAGAAGTTAGTGAATTGTAACTGCTTAGATAATCGGAGGCTGATTTATACCATCTATTGAAAAACAATAGCTACATATTTGCTGTGATGCAGCAATATCCAGTATAAGGTTGAAGTAGCTTTGCTTAGGTGATATTTTGGTAATTACAGCTTACTGCAAACTTTAAGTTTAATCAACCAAATATAAGTAAGTCGAAAGCCTAATTTCTCATGTAAATCAACAGCAGTTGAACAAGCATTTCTTGTTTACACTGGGAGAGAGCCATTCCTTTTCCTGCTATGAAACTGACAATTTATTTAGGATGCTTGGGTTATCAGAAGTCTAGAGTTAAATCATATACCTTGTTCTCAGACATTCACTTGCTCAAATTAATTCTCCTTTAGTTTGAAATGTTTATTTACTTCACACTTACATACAGTTCTCTAGTTTGGTTGAAAGTATGGTGAAATTTCCATATAAGGAGAATTGGAAATAGTCATAGAGACGAACAATACAATTTGCTTTTGTGGTATGTGATGAGTATTTACCAGATTTGGTATGAAAGGCAATGACTGATCTTCAGTTTTGATAAACATGTTGCTGAAATTTGTCTCTTAAGGGATTTGCTTTCATGTTTACATCCAGTGGGAGCATAGCAAAGCAAACAAAGTCATGTATATAGAAATGCTACAGATCAGAAACTTATTTATGGCTTGTGTTTCTGGGTCATCAAATGTTTTGTACAATTAAAAAATTAATCTTATTTTTGTTATGCAGGTACTATCCACTATAAATAGTAACTTTGCTCACTACAACCTATTGCTCTTTTATTTTTAGAAAAATTATTTATGCATACAAGGACTGGGATGTAGGCCAGAGGATGGTGCGTGCGAGGATTCACCAGAGACACAGTTGGGAGCAGAACAGGCAGATTGACTGAAATACACTACTGAGGGGAGCAGGGGGAGAGGCAGGAGAGGTCTGCTGCGCCATGTGGGTTAGCTCTCTGGCCAGGGATTGAGCTCATGCCTCAGTGTTCATGCCTGGTGTTAGCTTGATAGTGCTAAGACTTAACCCCTTTGCCACCAGGGAGGCCTAACTTATTGATATTTTAACAAAATATCACAAAATTTGGAAAAACAAAATAACTTGCCAGCCATAAATTGCAAAATGTCACCTCCACCAAATTTAGAGAAGCTCTGTTCTTGAATTAATTTTAAAGATAACCTGTTTGCAAAATTGAGAGAACTAACATGCAAAAAGAATATTTCTGTAAGACAACTCCCAAGGATTTTGTTGGAAAAAAAATTAAAATCACATGTCAGATAATTGGGAGCATACATATATATAGTTTTATGTTGTTGTATGGTGGGTCATTTAATAAGAAAATGATTGAACTCTATGTACATCATGTCAGCTGTGCCAAAAGGTACAATCTGCATATTAAAATTTGGAGGGTCCAAGAAAGGGCTCACAGTCACAAGGTGGCATGTGGAATGGAGCAGGTGTGTGTTCACAGCGCAGGCAGACTTGAATGAAGAGAGGAGTCCTCAGCAGGCAGTTTTAAGCACTCCAGCCTTCCAAGCTGATGGTAGAAGGAGGGGCCAATCCCCATCCCTATGGCACTCCCCCCAAGTAAGCTGCTCCAGTGTCTCTTAAGCAGCCTTAGCATAAATACTCCAGGTGATTCATGAAGCAGCTTCCGTGATGGATAGGTGTCATCTGCTTTGTCTGAACTGAAACTTGCTTTCTGCCCACACCCCTGTCTCTGTTTACCTTCCTAAAGCTCTGTTATCAGTTTGGCGCAATGTAAGCCTATTCCTAGCTCAGATGGAACAGGAGACTTTTGGGCCTCTTTGTCTTGAAGGAGCAACAGCAGTGTCAGAGCTCATCCTAGAATCACCCTTCTTTCTATGACAGTTTCAGGAAATAAGAACAATTTATCTCTGACAGCTTTAGAAACACTATCTACTAATTTATGCACTACTTCTCAGATAATTGGGATCCCAGCATATTCTGTATAACAGCCCCTGGCTTCGGGAGGTCCCAGGCTTACCAACTGCTACCCCTGGAGGAGGAAGAGCCAGAGGGTGAGCAGATTGTGCCTTTTCAAAAAAAAAAAAAAAAAAAAAAAGAAAGAAAGAAAAGAAAAAGAAAAGAAATTAGGGGTGGTGAGGAGGTTGGAAGACAAAGGAAGAAGCATTTGATAGGTCATCTGTCAGTAGGCCTTGATAGAGGCTGGTAGGGGAACAATGAAAAACCACTTCAAATTGAACAATGCCATGCTGAGTATGTGCCAGTTTAATCGAACAAAAAGAAAGAAGACATGTCAGCTATTAAACACATTCATTAAGGGATGTCTTTTTAACCCCTTAGTTTTCCCCACTAATTTTTCTTTTTAGAGTAGGTAGAAAAAAATTGAATGAGTCTATCAAAGCAGGAGGGGGAGTGTAAGGTTGCCAACTTTCTGGAAAGTCAACCAGGAATCTTTGCATTCATTAGATGTTTATTATTGGACTAGAGATTAAAAACAAAAAAAAAACAGGTAAAAATCTTGATGGTTTCCAGTAATTTCACATGTTTAAAAATTACAGAGAATAGTCCTATTCCCCTTGTTTTCATCCTCAATTTATTTCCGAAATAAGGTAGGACCAGATTTTTAATTTCGAGTTTGAAAGAATTCTTAAAAATGAAAAGATTTTTAGAGCTGTGATTCATGGACAGGAGGCAAAAAAGGGGTATTTTCCACATCAACATTTTTTTGATAACTGGAAAAGAGAAAAAGAGGCAAATGAAAAATTTAATTAAGTGCTGTTTGTTCACAAATGCTCTCTCATCTTGAAAGTGTCTGATGTGCTGGTCTGTGCTAGGAACTTAGAGATGAAAGAATAAATATCAAAATGTACTATGAACAATAGTCTCTAAGAAATTTCTTATGAGCTTAAAACAATGAGCTACTCAGCCTCAAATTCTGTCTTTAGAGTGGTACAAATTTTGGATTTTTTGTTGTAAACTTCTGAAATAATAGAAGTTGATTAATATTTTCAATGCTCATTAGTTCACCCCCAGTGAAGACCTATGTTTCTGTAAGTGGCAAACAGTTCATCTTTCTCCCGTTGGGTTCCAGTAAGATATAGAACTGCAACAAATTCACCTGCTCAACTCTTGTCTCTTCAAACAGATATGAAGCTCTGTGGTCATATCCATGTCTCATCTCTCTTGCTATCCTCCAAATTGAGGAATACCTGGCACCTATATTGGTTTGTTTTTCATTCATTTATTCCTGACTGTTTATTGAGTTCTAACTGTACCAGGCATGGTTCTTGATGCTAATTCTTCAGCAGAAAACAGAAGAGATAAAACTCCCACCTCCATGGACACATTATTCTAGTGCAGACAGACAATGAATAGCAAATAAACCTAGAAGATAATGAGGTCGTAAAAGTGCTCTGAGGCTGACAAAGTAGATGAAAGGGATAGAGAGTGATGGAGTGCTCTTTAGGTCTCATGATGGTGGGGGTGGGGGTTCTCTGAGGAAATAACAATTGGGGCAACAATTAAATGAGGTGAGAGAACTTCCTACCCCATGTCTGGGTAAGATTGTTTCCTCTGGAAAGAACCAGCCCTGAGGCTCTGAGGGCATTGTGCTTGGGGTGTCCAAGAGTGAGATGATCAGGTATGTGGGGTGGGGGGCAAGGGCTAGATCACATAGACTTCCCTCCATTAGTTTGGTACAAAAACAAAAATAAAAAAAAAACTTGGTTTTTTTGCCTAATAAGCTGACACGGAGCCTCTTTTGTCCTTTATCATCCTTTAAATATTAAAACTGGCTTAGGGTTGATTTCAAATGATATAGATCAATATATGTTCAGCTAATATATCTTAGCCCTTCGCCCTGACTAGTCACATATCAGTGTAATACATTCAAAGCCCCCAAACTGTTCCAGAGGCAGAATGTGTAGAATAGAGGCTGGATCCCCAGAACCAGGTGACCAGTGTCCCCTCTGGACATGAAGACTGGCTTAGATGAACCCAAAGGAAACACTGCTGCCTCTACTATGTTCAAATTATTTAAGTATAAAGTTTGAATCAAATTGTGGGGTAATCATTAATAATTCATTGTTAGATCACTCCCCTGTATGTATTTATAATACCTGACAATCACACACACACACACACACACACACACACACACACACACACACACATAATCAAATATATATATAATCTAATCTAGAATCTAGCAGACTGTGGACAGTTGTCCTCTCTGTAAATGTTAAAGGATAGTGCATCTATTGTGTTTTCACTCATATGTAAAATGATGGTATTGGTGAGAAATATTTTGTGTTTCCATATAAAACTTTTTCAGCAGGAACTTTGGTATATCCCCCCCCCCATGGTGTCAGTGGAAACAGTGATTGCATTTTATAAGAGACCTTATATTTATTATTAGCTTAGTGACCCCTGCTGGGAGGCTTAAGATAATCATTCTCAAATTGAAAGTGAGGGGTTTAGCAAAATAGATGTTTGAACCTTAAACTTGAGATCTTTATAGCCCAGGACAATTGGTTTTGCAAATGGATCACCCTTCCTAGACCTAGATGACGCTTCAGTGGAAGGCAGCAGCCCTTATCATGTGACTGAGAGTGGGGGAAATTCTGTAAGTGACATGTTTGGAATTAGCACCTTCTTCCTGTTTGTCTGTCTCTGCTTCTCATGTTGTTAGTTCTGTTTTAACTTATTCGCCAAGTGATACTTCTTGATCTCTTTCCAATATGCCTTAAAAAAATAAAAAGGCACAGATGATGTCGTTTTTCCATCATAATCCCCCCCCATCACAATAGCCTTATTCAGTATCATATGCCAACCTTTTTACTCTCACATGTGCATAACTAAACTCTTGAAAAGAGAGTAAACACCCTACTGAGCACAGTCCTTAGAGTGTTAGTTTCATGAATATTTAAAGAGCCAGATGCACTTTTGTCAGAGTGTAAGCTTTGTGCCTGTAGTCTCATGCAGGCATTTCCATTCTCCCCACCTCGGTCCCTGACCATCTTGTCATAACAAATCAGTTTAGATAAACTAATAGGTATAGTTTCCACTACCCTCTATGCGAACTAAGAAAACAGTAATACTTCAATTGTGTTTATGCTTCGGGATAACAAAGGATTAGTACAGAATATTGACATTAGAAGAGTTGTGATTTGTTACAATTGACCTAAGCATACTTAATTTAAACATTAATATTTATTGGAAAAGTTCTATTAAAAATGATGCATGTGTTTATATAACCTTTAACTCACACACTAGGCACTGTAAGATGTCAATAAATACACTCTCAAGTAGAATCCAACTCACTGCATCTTTCAACTTTTATAGTAAATGGCTGTTTTCCATGTACTCCAAGTTTTGTGGGAAATGGGTATAAAAAGAGATATGAAACAAGGGGATAGAAGTGTAGAATTACTTTATTTCTTTCCTGTTTCCCCTCCCTTCCTCCTTTCTTTCCTTGTTCCCTTTTCTCTTCCTCCCTTTCTCCATTATTTCCTTCCCTTTCTACCATTTTTGCCCTGGGTTTGAAAAAGATCTTAGATTCAGTAACAATTCCACTTAATTTAGTGTACTTTGATCTAGATGCATAGATATCTCCGCCTCTGCTGTCTAAATAAATAGGTATCTCTCTCTGCTGGGTGGGTGATATCTTTCATTGTAATTCTTCCATGGGTTGAAAGGCAATGTTGACATCTGTTATATGATAAAACCCCTCTCGTTTTTAAGCTAAACTTCAGATTTTCTTTGGACCTCACCAGCTTTTTCATTAATGTCCTCTTTCTGTTTTTTCATTTGTTTGTTTGTTTTTGCTTTGTTTTAATCTGAAATTCTATCTCCTTGGTCTTCTGTGACTAACAGCTGTTTCTTAGTATTGTTTTGAAAAGGACTTGTCCGGGAATTTTTAGAATGCCCCATCATTTGGTACTGTCTGATGTTTAGACTTATGTATTTCCTGAGGAAGAATATCACAGAGATGAAGTGTCCTTCCTGTCACCTCATGTGGGGAGGGGTGTCAGTCCATGACTTGTCATTGGTGATATTAACCTTCATCACTTGGATAAGGTATTATTTGCCAAGTTCCTCCACTATTAAGTTACTAGTTTTCTCTTCCATATTTTTTTTTGAGTGAGACACTAAGACTACCTCAACCTTAAAAGATGGGGAATATAAGATTGTTTTTGAAACATGAGATATATAACCTCATGGGATAGCAAAAACTTAATAAATAATGTCTTCCAGAATTTTGAGGACAACTATAGTTGATAGTAATGGTAAATCAGACAAACAAATGCCTTATCCCATAATATATTACATTGTGTCCTATACTAATCAAAATATTTTGTATATACATATGCTTATATACAGAATTTGTATATACAAGATACACTGTCAGACTTGTATCTGAAAAAATTTTACAAACTAGACCAAACTCTTAGGAGGTAGCTTGTAGGGACATTTTAGTCCATTTTATAGATGACTGAACTGAGGTAACATCTTTCTATGACAAATCTTGGTTTTTGTGGTGGGTGCCTAGAGACAGCATCAAGTTGTACTTGACCTTGGCCCTGTTGTAAATCCAATGCAGTGGCAGGTTGCCTGTTTTTCTTTCTTTTCCATGAGTTTCTGTTTGTTTGTTTTTTTTTTTTTTTTTTTTTTTTTTT
>PVIJ01002039.1:106570-173987 GCA_004024925.1 Scalopus aquaticus | reverse complement strand
TGAGTTGTGTGAGTTCCTTGTAAATTTTTGTTATCAGTCCTTTATCAGATGTATTGTGTGCAAAGATCTTTTCCCAGTTGGTAGGGTGTCTGTTAGTTTTGGTTAATGTCTCTTTTGCTGTACAGAAGCTTTTTATTTTGATGTAATCCCATCTGTTTATCTTGTCTTTCACTTCCTTTGCTTTGAGGGATGAGTCTTTAAAGATTTTGCTGAGATGTATGTCATGTAGAGTTTTGCCTATATTTTCTGCTATAAATTTTATGGTTTCAGGTCTTACGTCCAGGTCTTTTATCCATTTGGAGTTGGCTTTTGTGCAGGGTGTGAGGTAGTAGTCTAGCTTCATTTTTTTGCATGTGGTTGTCCAGTTACCCAGCAACATTTATTAAATAGACTGTCCTTGTTCCCTTGCATTTTCTTTGCTCCTTTGTCAAAGATTAGTTGTTCATAGATATGTGGCTTTAATTCTGGGTACCTTTGCCCATTTTTAAATTAGATTGTTTGGGGGTTATTTATATTTTGCTGTTGAATTGAGTGAGTTCTTTATATATTTTGGATATTAAACCCTTATCAGGGATTTGTTTTGCAAATATTTTCCCACATTTGGTAAGTTTCCTTTTCACTTTGTCGGTTTCCTTTGCTGCTGATCTTCCCCTTTTTAAGCATTCTGGGAAGGAAGTGTGTTTTGGAGGTTTGGGTCTGCAAAGTGGAAGTCAAGTTGTGGGTTCCACTTTTTGGTCACATGGTTTCAGGCCTTTTACTGGGCCTAGTGGTCTTCGGTCCAAGGCACCTTGGGAGTGACATGATGTTAGTTGCAAAAGTAAGTAGAGTGACATTCTTAGGACATTGCAGCATATTTGAGAATGAATGTCACTGGGGCTTACAAATGATAAGGGGTGGAGGGAGGGTGATGTATTGATCATAAAGGATTGTGATACTGTCCAGGAAGTTAGAGTAGGACACCTGGGAGTGGTTTTTTTTTTTTTGGCCTGTGTTTTGAAGAAAACAATGATGCCTTATTCTGAAGACTTGACCTAGGAGAAGTTTGAGTAAAACTCCTCACGCTCATGGTGAATTCAGCTTGTCCTGCTTTGTTCTCCCGATGGGAATGGACAGCTGGCCCCTAGGGAAGAGATGCAGCCCCATGTCTTGCAGTCAGCCTCAGAGACAGGCACCGTGTCTCTACCTGGCTTCCAGGGTGCACCAGCAGGACTTTGAGCTTCCTGCAGCACCTGAGCAAATGTATTTGGCGAGTACCCTTGTGTGGTACAGCCCCCACCCTTTGTTCTTGGGGTGTAGTTTGGGGCCAAGTCCTGGGTGAAGCTATAATGAAGAGTCAGGCAGGGCCCTCTTCCAGGACAAAAGTCTCGGTTTGAGGTTATCTGCTGAAAACAGCAGTCAGACATTATGGCCATAGCTAGCATAACTAGCTAGACCACTTCAATACCAAGTTAAGTGTAAACAGAAATAGAGGTAGGGTGTTTTAAGCAGTGGCAGCTTTGGCTTTCCCAAGGGCAACTGCCCAGATTCCCTGCCCCCTAGCTTGTGCAAGACTATGATGCACCCCCAATACACATCCCCACCATGCATCTTCCTCCTACTGCCCAATTTCCTGGAATCTAAGCCCTTCTAATAAAAGTGTGAGACTGGGCCAGTAAGGCCGCCATTCCTCCAGAGATGTGAGCCTTGAGGCTGCATCTCCCGAGGGGTGGTCCCTCTAGGTGACCTCTCTCATTCTCTCACTACTTGGACTCTTGAGTCTTTTCTTTCATCGTCCCATGCCATGTCCAACGTTGCCACACCGCGAGGCGATACCCTTGTTCTTTCCTATGATATGCTGAGGAGGCCTCTTCCTCAAATTGTGACATCATGATTCATTTGGGATAGTTTCTGTCTTGTGGAATTCTGAGGTAGTTTCTGTGATCTTGCATGGTTATATAAATTTTCTTAATCAGTGGATATTAGAAGCGTAGTTAAATTTGTTGTTTTTGCAAAGGGATCATGAGGCACAAAAACATTGGAAACTTTGGTATAACTAAAATTTTAATGTGCTGTGTCTTATAATAATGTGTGGAGTATTGTGTTTTGAAAAAAATTTCATTTAGGATCAGTATAACCTCTGTTGATATTAGTTAAAATTTAAAATGCTCAGACCTTTGATTTCGAGATTCCATTTCTGTGAGTTTGTCCTATAGATGTACTAACATGTGGGGAATGATTTATAGACAAAATTATTCTTTACAGCATTATAGCAGAAACATGAAGTGAGCTTAAATATTAGTTGAGAATGGGTTTGGTACTTTATGGAACATACATGCATTGGAGTACTATATAGTCATTAAAAAGAAAGGCATTATATATCTGAAGAATGTGTTCCTGTACCTCTAAAGCAGAAATGTTGTAAGCTAATGTTACCTCAATAAAAAAGGTCAGACTCAGTGATAGACAAATTGTCTGACAAAGATGACACTGGAAGGCAGTGGTTAAAGAACTATTTCTTAAAAAATGGTATTGGGTTAGTTGGTTATCTATATTGAAAAAATATACTGAACCCTTCCTTAAAGCCATTTAAAAAAATCAATTCCAAGTATGTGAGAGGTAAACAGTGAAAGCTTTTAGAAAAAGACATGAGAGAATATCCTCTTGACGTTGAAGTAGGCCAATATTTCCTAATGGGATACAAAAGCTGCTAACTTTAAAAGAAAAAAAATACATTGAGTTCTGTTAAAAATCATGAACTTGTATTCATCAAAAAATACCCTTAAGAGATTAAAATGACAACTTACAGAGTTAAAATGAAACTCCCAAAATATATGACAGACCAAAACAGCATATTGTGAGAATGTAAAGAATTCTCATATATAAAGAATTACAAATCAGTAAGAGAAAACAATAACCCAGTAGAACAGTGGGCAAAAGATTTGACTAGATACTACACACACACACACACACACACACACACACACACACACACACGCTCGCGCACACGATATCAAATGCCCAGTAAACATATTGAAACTTTCGATTTCCACTGTCATATGGAGAGATAGACACAATGCCAGATTACAAGAAATAGCAACTATTGGCCAGGACATCTGGCTATAGGAAGATTCATGCACTTGTGGGGTATAAATTGGTACAGTCTTGTCACGTTAAAGGGCAGGGCACGGAGGAGATATGAAAGCAGAGCAGGGCAAGGACCCCTAGTCTCTCCCAAGATGGGGAACCAGAAACAAAATGATTTATTTACATCTCAGAATGGTCAGTGTTGGACATCCAAAGTCGATCCCCATGGAGATTATCTTTGATAACAGATTTCTTCTGGGGTGTAATTGAGTTTGTGGTTTTATTGCTTCCAGGAAACCCTGCTCAGAAGAGTGGGTCGAATTAATCATCTTCAGGGCGCTAGTCCTCCAATGGCTGGTGGATGAGGAAAGTAAATGTCTGCTTTAAGAAGCAGACAACTGGGCATGCACACTCATAGCAGAAGGAAACCAAACTGTCCACTACTGACCTGATGGACGAGTAAATGAAATGTCTGAACAAGAGCTGCTCTGTGTCCCCCCAGATGAATGAGGTAGTTTCCTGCACAGGGATCTGACATGACTGATAGGCAGTGCTATAAATGCCTATGTTTGTGTCATCTTTTTTGTATTGTATATTAAAGTATTAATATAGTTTTCAGAAGTAAATATTTTCAGCATATAAAAGCAACTTCTCATCTTTATAATTGAAACAAAAAGCTCTGAATTAGAAGAGAAATAGAAGACTGTGTCGTCTGCTAAATATATAAAAAATAAATTGGTACAATCAGAACTGTTTCAGAGTGAGAGTGAGGGGGAGAGAGAAAGAGAGAGAGAGAGAGAACACAAGCACAGACAAAGCTAATCTGTTTTTAGAAGTTAGGATAGTGAGTACCCTAAATGTCTGCAGGGCAAGGAAGGGGGTGGATGTGCTGGGAAGGGGGATAAGTGGGGTGTCTTGATTTTTGTGTTTCTTCTGTTTCTTGATCGGGATACTGGTTAAGTGGGTATATTCAGTTTGTAAAAATTTAGTGAAACATACTACATTTTACAATGTGTACATACATTACATAATGTGTACATACATTACACAAAAATGTGTATTTTTTGTAGTATATTAAACTTAAAATTTTAAGGTATAAAAAGAAAAAGAATGCAGCATCTCTATATACAGTGTACATAGTATTAATTTCATTCATTGAACTAATACCCATGTAGTATCTACTATGTATCAGGCTCTCTTCTAGGCAGTAAATACAACAGACAAAGGAAAGCGTGTGTTGGTGCACTTCTAAAGGCTAGACTATTTCTGAAAGTATTTCTTGTCCGTTCCTTGGAAGGAATGATGACTGGGTATCAGATATAAAAAGGAGAATTTTATTGTATATTTTTGTTTGTACTTTTTTATTTTAAAATTTGGGCAATATGGGTATATTACCAGTTTAAATGAATACATAGATTGAATTAAAGAATCCTGTTATTAATGTATATCATGACCTAAAGGGAGCAGCTGCTTTTCAGATCCAGTAATTGAAATTGACCCTTTCAGTGGTTTGCCCCATATCCCGCAGGATGTCTCGGGCGGGTTTGGCAAGTGGGTCTCCAACACTCTCAAACTGTGGGATCTTGCGTATTCTAGCTGAAATCTAACTTTTGATATTCCTGTGTTCTTGGTGACCAGCTGTAACTTAATATATTTGCTTTCAGTCCTTCTTATGACAGACTCCATTGTTGTTTAGAATTAGAAGCTAAATGTAAAATTTCACTTCAATTGAAGGGAAAAATGGAATTTCGTGTTTATACTAGTCTCATCTCTTTATAATCCTAAAATATTAAGCTTATAGAATCACGTCTCAGTTTTAATTTGGTGGTTGTTTTGTGTGTCTAAATGGCTATCTCATGGTGTACAAATTTTTAGTCTTAAGATTGTGAGTCTTCTCTGTTCGAAGACAGTCAAGCATGATGTCACTGTCTTATTTTGATAAGGTCATGGAGTACACCGCACTTGGTTTACATTACATAAATTTAAGGGTTTCACTAACGAAGCAGAACATTTATGTATAATTTTTTCCATAATGACATCGCTAATCTGATAACCCTTTGAAAAATCATGCTCCAAGTTACTGAAGAAACTTGAGGTGCAGATGTTGATTTGTTTATACCACGTGGTAAACGAGCATCAGGACCATGGCTGGGGCTTTTAACCTGTAACCTGGAGTTAGTGCTTCAGGCCAAGTCACGCTGGAAATCAGAACTGTCAGATGCAAGTGCCAATTGCTGCCCAATGACGTTTTTAAGAGCAACTTCTAGTGACTGGGAATTTTGAAATGTAAGTCTCCTAATTTTTATTACTCTTTGACTCTGTGAAGTCATTCAAGGCTGGAAGCCAAGTGAGAAGGTAGGAATAAGATTAGCACGCTTCCTGGTACACCAGGCCCTATGTGATCATTATTTGCAAGTCCGCTGGGTGGGAGCCAGCCAACCTGCCCCCCACCAGCCTGGCAAGCAGGCACCCTTGTTTGCAGACCACAGTTGGTTACTAAGTAGTTAATGTTGTTTAACTTTGAACCAGTCCAAAGAGGTCCAGACTAGATTCTAGTGTATTGCCAATTTCAAAGACTTTATGACAGGTTGGGGTCTGCAATGTCAAAGTCAGGCCCAGGAAGATGTTTGAACTCCCAGGGCCTTGGTGATGAGGCTTTTTTTCTCTGGTCCTGAGTTTTTGAGGGCACACTCACTCAGTGACTCAGAGAATCTGGGCTCCTAAGTGATATAAATAAATGATAAATACACACAGAATGAACTAACGAACATGGATGTTTTGAGTCAGGCCAACTGGAATTTGAACCCCAACTCACTGTGGCTAACACACCTCACCGCTCTGAGGAAGCACATGTTTGCAGAGCGTCTGTTACAGTTCAGTGATTCACTGTTGGGTGTGCAGTTTATGTAAGATGAGGAATGTGTCGAAAACATAGAAAGAGTCGGCTGAGCCTCACAAAGGCTGGTTCTCTCCATGGGGCCTGACAGAGTGCCACAAACTGCATCTCCACCCTCAGGAATGCATGGGTAGGTGCCTGTGGCCAGGAGGCTGGACCAGCCATTCCTGGCCTCACCGGGTAGATTATCGTGACAGCTGAGGGCGGGACTCTGTTGAGGGCAGAATCCTGAGGGACGAGCTTGTGCATCTGTAAACCTTCCATAAAGAAGACTGATGGCTACGTGAGCTGGGGTGAGGGGCACCCCAAAACCACCAAGCCTGCCTGCTCTAAGTTGGTTCGGTCACCTGCCACAGCAAGACAAATCATACTCTAGTGTATAAGACCTTTAACGGAAAAGAACTTTATGTGTGCAGCAAAGACAAGAGAAGGGAAAGAATAAATTAAACAGTTTCCAAATCAAGCACTCAAAGTCACCCATGCCCTCGTGGGTAAATGCCCAGCCAAACAGGGTTGGCCCAAAGCAGGGCCACTGGGACCCAAAAGCTGGCCACAAGTCTAAGGCACCTTCTGGTGGGGACCCATAGGAAAGGGGCAGTAAAGGCTCAGCTCATCTGGGATGGAAGGAACAAACTCAAAGTCAAGATAAAAGCTGCCATTGTTAACCTCCCCACGGGTCTCTCACTCCTGTCTATTTGAAGTGTTTCCTTGAAATGTCCCCCAAGTCCCTGGAGCCAGTCCGAGGCCTAGAAGCAAACGCAGCTTCTTCACATGTCTCTCTGCCCCATGTGCCTCCTTCAGGTCTCCTTGCTCTCCATCCTTCCTCTTTCCTTCCAGTCTCCTCTTCAGCTCCTCCTCTTCCCTGCTCAGCTCCACCCTTGCTGGGGTGGGGCAGGGAACCTGGAACCACCCCTTTCCCTGGGGACCACCCTGTTACATATTTTTTAGACCCTTCCGTGTTTGGAGAGAGGCTGGTACCCCGTTCACCTTGGGCCACGTGAGGATTCCCACTCACGCTTGTTTTCAGATTGCCCGAAAGCTTCAGAGAGGGCTACTTTTGAGCTCACAGATTTCAGAAATGGCTTGCGTCTGTAGAATTCTTTTCATGTTTGAACTCTGATCCAAGCCACCAGTCTGGGAAATTTTGAATCTGTCTCTTAAATTTCTTTCCTGAATTGGATAGGAGTCTGCTCGCGCCGTTCAGATTTTGACGACTTGCTTTGGAAGCTGGAGGCTCACCTTGCGGGCACCATCCTCACATCTCCTTTCTCCTTTGGGGGCTTCTTGATTCTGACTTACTGCAGTGACATAGCACAAACTTTAGACCAAAAAAAGAGGGAACCCCTTATTTTTTGCCCAAAAGACTAAATTTTTAAGAATCAAATCAGAGTTTGTTATATGGACACATGGAATTCTGCTTCCTTTTGCTTTTCCACTCCCTTCTTCACTTTTGTTTTGATTTCTGTTCAGTCTTAGGGGCTAAATTCCACATTGGAAAGGCTATACCTAACAGTTACAAAAGCCAAGGGAAGGGATAGTACCCCTGGGGTCCTATCAAGAAATGGAAGCTGGAGGAAATGAAATGATATCTAAAATGAAACATGTGTTCTGGCCAGAATATGGCTTTATCTTCTCGCACTTATCTGCAGCCTTGAGTGACAGAGTTTTATACTTCTGAAAGATTAGAGGGCTGTTTTATTTTTTGCTGATATTGGACACTGTACTGTATTCTTTTTTTGCCTTAGTTCTGAGAGTTTTTATTTTACTGGTTTTTAACTAGTTTGGATTACTTCAGCAATTATCCACTTCATAAAGGTCACTTGTCTTTTATATTCAGGGGCTTCTAGGATTTGGGGGATAATGGGTGGAATGAAAGCAACAGAGAACTATTGAGACCAGGATTAGGGAGTTGGGCGTGTATTTCAATCTCTTTTACAAGCGCAGTCAGCACTTGACTCTAGCTGAGTTTTCTCATCTGTATAGTGTTTTCTACTACCTTCCAGATTTTCAGTGTGAAAAATTTCCAATTTTTTTAAAAAAAGAAAACTGCAAATTAATTAAGCAGTGCCAGTAAAACCACATTCAGTAGCAAAAAAAAAAAAAAAATTCTATATCTAAAGTTGACATGCCATTGAATTTTCTGCTCAAGGCTTACTCAGGAGACTGTATAGAAAAGGCTTCCTGGAAAAGAAGCCCTTTTCTTTATGGTATTTTCCTCACAGGCTAATTGTCATTTGATCCTTTTCCTTCTAACTTCTGCAGCTTTCACATGCCTTTCAGGCTGGTTAAGTGATCCATAACACGAAGTGCTCATTTTCTCCATTTGACACTGAACTTGTGATCTCGTTCATCTGGTTTGTAGTCCCGAGATTCTCCAGATTACTCCGAGTCATCTTTCCCTAAGACTTAAAAGGGGATAGTTTTAACAGGGGGTTGAGTGTTATTTACAGTATGACCTTGTTGTTGCAAGTTCCACGTTTAATCCCTGACTTCTCCCAACACACACACACACACACACACACACACACACACACTCACGTCTTACTGTTGCAGATTGGGTTGTCAGAGCTGTTGGGGAACTCAGGAGTTAGCAGGGCTCATTGAAGAAGCACTTCTACTATCCTTCAAGGCAAGGGGGAGATGTGTTTTTGGTAAACTGAGGAAATTAGCCTTCTCTACTCAGTCATCACGTGCTTACCAGGTGCAGGGTCACCACAGAGATGCTGCCAGTTTGATGCCAGACTCCACAGTAAAGCCCCGTCACCTATGATGGTTTCCCGTTGCATACAGAAGTTGTTTACACTATACTGACTATTAAGTGCAGTAGCATTGTCTAAAAACCAGTTTATACATCTTAATTAAAAAAATACTTCTCTCTAAAAAATGCTAACTTTTACCGCAGCCTTCAGCGAGTTGTCATCTTTATGCTGGTGGAGGATCTTGCCTGTGTTGGCGACACTGACTGATCAGGGTGTTGGCTGTGAAGGTTGGCGTGGCTGCGGCTGGTCCTTAAAATAGGACAGCGGTGAAGTTTGCTGCATTAGTTAACTAGTCCTTTCATGAAAGATTTCTCTGTAGTGTGTGTCGCTGTTCCGTAGCATTTTACTCACAGTAGGACTTCTTTAAAATTGGAATAAGTCAGAGGCAAACAGCGGGGTGGAGGGGGGAAGAGGGGTCAAAACGGGAGAGAAAAGCACAAGGGTCTGTGGCGATGGACCATAGATGGTCTGCAACTATGGGTAGTACACCTGAGGGGAGAAATCAAGTCCTGTACAAAAATTAACAACAATGTAAGAAAGTAAATAAATAAATTTAATTTTCAAAGGTGATAATTTTAAGAAATTATAATTATCTAGTGGAATGGAGATGTTAGCTAAGGCTATAGTAATTTTACTACTTTCTTTATTCATCCATAAGAAGTAACTCTTCATCCATTAATGTTTTATCATGAGATTATAGTAATTCAGTCATATCTTTAGTCTCTACTTCTAATTCTCATTCTCTTTGCTATTGTTACTTCTAACATAATTATAATAGTTACATGAGAAATCACTAATCACAGATCCCCATAACAGATATAATAATAATGAAAAAGTTAGAAATCTTGTCAGTTATCAAAATATGACAGACATTAAGCAAGTTTATGCTCTTGGGAAAATGACACCATAGACTGCTCAACATCAGGTTGCCATAAATCTTGAATTTGTACAAGACTCAGTATCTGCAAAGCACCATAAAACCAGGTGCTGACCAAGGAGTAGGTGTCTGCTTAGCACTTGGAAGGATACAGAAAGGAAGGGAACATGTATCCTATTCAGGGGATCCTGATTATAATGACTCAGAGGACCTCAGGACATGAAGCCTTAAATAGCTATAGTGAAGGGCTGAACAGGAAGAGGGGCACAAAGAAGTACATTTTAAATTCCAGGAGTTTAGAGAAGCAGCCATTGTTCTAATCGAGGGAATTGGGGAGGTTTTAGGGACAAAGCTGAACAAGATGGGCATTCAAGTAAGGGAAGGCTGGGGTTCTGCCCCTGTGTAGGCACTGGCTGGCATGCAGGTATTTGTGGCAAATGGGTATGAAGTTCTTCATTCTGACTGGAACAAAGGGTGGGTGAAGAGAGAAGAGGGAAAAGACAGAGATTATCTAATGTCAGATTGTTGGGGAGCCTTGTCTGCCTTGATTTTTTTCCTTGTCTGCCTTGAATTTTTTTCCTTCCTCTTTAACCATTGATGCTGCAGTTTTGTGCTGACAAACTGAATCTGCAGGGGAAAAAAAAAAGCCCTAATTTGTAGCATCTGCTGGTATTGGTTAGTTTAATCACCCCCACTGTGGCCAAAGTCAAACTACCAGTGGGTTAACAAATATCCACAACATTTCTAAATATTTAACAGTCGGCTGTAGAGTGGCATGGTCACTGCATGGTCTGGGCACAGCATCTGGGGAGACCCCAGGAAGGCTGAGGTAACCATGCTTTGCTGCATACTCAGCTCCTGTGGCCACGGCTGATTGATGAGTGATGAGCGCACTACCCCGGGGAGGCCAGCCATCACCGGGCCAGGGCAAATGGCTTGGCACAAAGGAAGTTGAGTCGATCAGATTCCCTCTCTTAGGAGTTTGTTTATTTTTTTTTAGTTTTTTTCTCTTGGGAGCTTAAGCAAAGAAATTCCAAGATCTGATTTGCCACAAAAGTTGAAAGAAAGCCATTTGAGAGAACGGAGTCCACAGCAAAGTGAAGCACATGGTGTCCTAAGATTTGAATATAGAAACCATGTGGAAACTGAGGAAGCTGATTGATGGAGAAAAAGGAGCAGATACGGGAAGACCCTATACCTTAGGGGAGGGGGACTTCTAGGCCCTAGAGCTGTCCTTGTTCTCAGCAGCTTCCTGATTCTGGGTCCCAAACACCCCTTGTCCCCAGGTAACCTGAGTGGGTCTCTGTTGTAGTAAGTTAGCTGAAAAAGTTGATGTGACCCCTCAGAGTGTCCCCAGAGCCTTCTGTGAATGTTATCTCTCAAGAGTAGAGGACAGACAGATGATGTGCTCTGACTGAGGTTCACATGTGCCTCTGTCCTTTGTTTCTTTGCGCACCTGCTCTCCTGCATTCTCTCACAAAATCCTTGTTCACTGTATTTTTTTTTCATTCTTTTTTATTCCAGTAGATTGGGTTTGAAGTTCACCAAGTTGAAATAACCAGTAGGGCATGTGATGGTGATATTTCGTTGGCACTTATCGTTATAGAAAATCATGAGAAAACTGGAGCCAGTAGCAGCTGGAAGGAAAAGGACTTCTTTATTTGCTGAGGGCATCTGGTACGTGAAAGTATGTGAAGATGCCCTGTACTGCGCTGGTTTGAAATGCCATTTGAAAGAGACTTAGGGCAAATTTGAGCCATTACCCCCTCTCTGTTCTCACCACACGCAAATTTGTGAATAATTAAATTGTTAGGAAAGGGGAAGGCATGGTTAGCTGTTTTTGCCTCAGGCTTAGTCATACCCACAGTGAAGTGACTACTCCAGAGTCCAGTGGTCCACATGGCAATCTGGCATTATGAGGGACGGATCCTCCCTCTCTAAAGGATTGGGGGGAGGGGCACTGCTTCGGAACCAACAAATGGATCCTGCTTCTTTGAGGCCCTCAGTTTCTTCTATAATGAAGAAACTTGGTGAGAGAATTTTTCATTGCTGTTGTTTGAGAAATAAAGCTCCTTTGAGACTAAGAAGAGCTATAAATCCTTTCCACTAAAAATTGTGCATATCTCTGTAGTCAAATTTAATATAATTTTGGGAGTTTATAAATCTTCAGGGACTCATGGACCCCAGATTAAGAAGAAACCTGTTTTTAAATGATGTCTGAGCTTTTGTTCTCGCCGTAAAATTTCATTTTTCTAAGATTTTAGATCCTGGAAAGAACCTGCAAAGTCTGAGGACCTCTTTTCTGTCACGAGAGGCAAGATTCTTTTGAAGCACTTCAAGAAGAAGGCTTACAGGGCAGGGCTGGCTTGTCTGTTCTCCTAAGAATTCATAACCTCCAGACATGTGCATTCTAACCAGGAAGGAACACAGTAAATTAAGAGCATATGTAGTGTTGTCGCTCACGGGGCGGCAACATTGGAAGTGGCCGGGATGAAGAAAGAAACAACTCAAAGTCCGAGTAGTGAGAGAATGAGAGAGGCGATCTAGAGGGACCACCCCTCGGGAGATGCAGCCCCAAGGCTCACATCTCTGGAGGAATGGCGGCCTTACTGGCCCAGTCTCACACTTTTATTAGAAGGGCTTAGATTCCAGGAAGGTGTGCGGTAGGGAGCAAGGTGTATGGTGGGGTTATTTATTGGGATGCATCATAGTCTCACACAAGTTAGGGGGCAGGGAATAGGGGAAGTTGCCCTGGGGGGCACCAAAGCTGTTTCTGCTCAGAGCATCCTCTCTATTCCTGTTTACACTTAACTTCCTATTAAAGTGGTCTATGCTAATCTGGCCATAATGTCTGCCTGCTATTTTCAGCAGATACCCTCAAACCCAGACTTCTGTCCTGGAAGAGGGCCCTGCCTGACTCTTCATTCTAGCTTCACCCAGCAGTTGGCAACTACATCCCAGGAACAAAGGGTGGGGGCTGGGGAATCCCACATAGTGTAATGTAAGTTAATGATAAGGGCTATGAGAATATTGATCAAGGCTCTTAATATTACAGAGAGGAATGGGGGAGGCGGCTATAATTCAGTCAGGGTGGTCAGAGCTCATTTTTCTGAGTAAGTGGCATTTGGAAAGAGTTCTGAATAAAAGAGAGTGAGCCATGCAGGTTTAGGGTAAAAGCTTTCTAGGCAGAGTGTGTGGCACATCTGAAAAACAAGTAAGAAGGGCTAGTGAGACTGGGACTGAATGAGGGAAAGGGGCAGGAAGGGATTGGTAGGAGGGGTTGGCAGAGTTTAGGTGGGGGTAGTTCTGTGTCCACCTGACAAACAATTGCATATACTTGAATGACATCTAATAATTCATGCTTGTTCTTTCAGTCGTCCACTCCTTTGATACATTTTGTTTATTGTCTTGTACCAGGTCATGAACTAGTTGAACAAGACAGGGTCCTCAAACTTTGTTGTGTGTCAAAAAGCACCTGGACAGCTTCTGAAGAAAAGCTTTCCAAGCCCTAGTTGTGACCAGAATCTCTGGTGTGTGGCCCAAGCATCTGCTGTGATTTGTTTCAGAAGCTTCTCGATGATTCTGAGCTGAGCTGCAGATCTCAACCCACTTCAGGAGTGCACTGAGATAAGAGAGCCCCATCTTCAGGGAGGTGCAGCATGCAGAGGGCACATGGGAGCATGCTGCGTGCACATGGGAGAATGCACCTTGTTTCACGAGAGAGCAGAAAACGTGCTAAAGAGGGTTTCAGAAGAGGAAGTGAATACTTTATGCTGGAAAGGTCACATGCAGTGGGGATATCAGAAACTACCAGAGAGGCTGTGAGTAAGTGCACGAGCACTTTCCAGACAGGTCTGGCACACAGTAAATGCTCAGTGTCACCAATTGCTTGAGTCATGTCTTAAAGAATGTATAGAATTTCTGAACTATAAAATGCTATCTATATAGTTTATCATGTAAGAAATTTTTTGGAAAATAAGACATCCATGTAAAGAACCATTCAAAAGAAACAACCATTTATTACGAAATAAAGATACTGGCTGTTCATGTGATGAATGGTCCTGCTTCACAGGGAGATCACATTTTTCCGAATCTAAATTCATCTCCATAACCTTGTGCAGGAAACATTTTGCTCCTGACATTGATTGGTGTTTAATCCAATCCATCTGAACCTTCTTCGTTTTTTATTGTTTCACTTACCTTGAAGACCATGTAGGCCAAGTGGGCAGGTACTCTGTGCCCGAGCCCTGGAGTGACTTACTGCATTCTCCCAGGGAAGCAAGAAGTACTCACAAAAGTGAAATTAAGTGGAGTCATCTTTATTACCTAGGTACCATCTAGAAAGGGGGCTAGATATACATCTGTCTACCACATCTGGATCCCATTTCAGTTGGAAAGTCTGTTTTGTAAGGAAATATCCAGATGTGTCATGTGGCTGTGACCAATTCCTTCAAAGTAGTGAGAGAGTGTCTGAATCATTTTGCTTATATGGATGTTAGCAAGTGAGAGGGTTGAAATGCCCCTTGTGCTGGGCTGAGGGAAACCCCAGAAGGAAGGCTCTGAAAGGCCTTCTCAGCCTCTAGCCAGGCTGAGAGAAGTCAATGTGCTCTTCAGGCTGTGCATGTAAATGCTCAGGTGGAGACGTTAGGATTTAGCTTTGTTTAATTCACCCCTGACTTCTGACTGCCAAGACTCTGAATATGGTTCATCTGCTGTTTAAAGAACATTCCCAACGGTTCAAAGGATAATTTCTTGATTCCAAGAAAAAGCCACCGTTGATTCTTATTTAGCATGAGCTTTGTAGATTGCCCACAGTGCTGTGGGTGGGCGAGTTTGTTTGAAAAGGCCGGGGACTCAGCACTTGGTGGAGTGTGGGGTGTGTGGGTTGGAATGCAAGATGGAAAGTTAAACCCTGGGCTCAGTGGGAGTCTAATCAAGAGAGAAGTTTCCTGTGGATTGGGCCAGGCCCACGAGGCGGGGGAGATCTCTCTATTTCCGGCCTGAAATGAAATGGCAATATGGAAGCCTGGGTTGTTACAGCAGCTTCCTGGGGGTAGCTGTCCTTTTTCACAGGCCTCTCACCTAGACATAGCTGTTTGCTTCATGGAAACATCAGGAGCCTGACAAAGGCATGAATGTAGCAAACCAAGCAGATAATCGCTAGGTCTTTCCCCCTTCTGGCTGGGAAGACCGTAGCTTTTCTTTTGTGTTGTGTTTAAATTGAGCCTCTTTTCTGAACTCTTGTGAGCTGCAGAAACTGGAGACCTGGGAGGCAGAGTTCGTTTTTTATAGTCTAGTTTGGGCTTTCCTCTTGCTATATGGGGGCTTAATGAGAACCATATTTCAAGTAGCCTTCTGGGAGAAATAAACTTTCTTCCTAAATACCTCCCTGTGCCCCAAGGAGAAGTAATAATGCAAATGAAATGCATATCCAGAATTGCAGTCATCATAAACACATTGATTCTTGAAAATCACTGCAGTGGACCTGGAAAATGTCATGCTTCTTATACAGTGCCCGTGCAAAGCCACCTCTTTAGGGCTTTAGAAGCGGGGAGGGGTTGTGTTTTGAGGAGCAAACCTGTTAACCAGGTGATTTGCTCCCCCATCTACTCCTGTGCTTATAGACAATAAATTCTTCACTTCCTTTTGTTGGTTCCTCTTTCGGTTTTAACCTTGGGCACCCTGTTTGCGCTCCCAGTGCGCTTGATGACCAGGAGGGTGTAGAAGGATGAGCTGGGACACCACGTTAGTCCTGCAAGTGGGAAGTGGTTTGGAGTAAGCAGTCTGGGGGTGCAAGCAGGGCAGACCGTTTCTGAGCACCTCCGATAAAGGGGAAGTGGCATTTTCACACCTTGGGGGTAGGTTGCATTTGATCCAGGAGTTCCTGATTTCAGTCGCCCGCTGATCTCTTCAACTTCTGCAGCATGGCGTCCGCCCTCGGCATCTCGACTTTGGCACCGTGACTCTCATTTAGGAGTGTCCAAACCAAGCCCTCACAGGGGCTGTCACTCGCCAGCCCCCTTCACCTGACTCACAGATAAGGTTTCTGATCCTGGGGCTCCTTAGCTGAGCAATTCGCTGTTCCTTCCAGCTGCCTTGAATGCCAGCCCCTCGCTCCTCTTTTCTTGTGTGGAAGCAGGTCCTGTTGATTCAGTGACATTGTTTGGCTGTTCATGTCCACCAGCCATGCAGTGTGTTAATGTGAGGGGGACAGAGGTGGACACTGGGTTGTGACACGGGAGAGGCGTTCCGTCACAGCTGCTCTCCAAGGTGATGCCACAGGGCAGACGGCAGAGTAGAATGCCTTGTCGGTGTCCGAGCCCCAGCTTTGACACTCTCCCAGTGGCCAGCTCCTGACGCCTTATTACCGACAGCACACTTGGGATGAGAACGAAGGACTCCCTCATTCTGGCCGCCTGTCTCTCCCGCATCACCAAACCAAGCTTTGGGAGGAAGTAGCGGGATCTGTGCCTGGGGCTGTGGGGGAAACGTGCAATCCCTTGAGCTGGGGAAATCCTGGACTCTGTTCTGAAAGGGAATCGTCCCCTCTGCTGACTGGACATGGTTGACCCGACCAGGAAAGGCAGTAACAATGGTCCAGCTCAACTCTTTGTGTCCGTTTGAAAAGCCTGGGGAACTGGGTGGCCAGTTTGATTTCAGCTTTAAAACCTGGGTAAGCTAGAGTGACGTGGGGATCAGTGTACTCTGTGGGAACTGAGTCCCTTTCAACGAGACAGTTACCGCGGGGTGGCGTGGGGAGGTTCCTTTTCTCCTGTGTCTTGGATCCTCAGAAATTGAGGAGCGCGTGGTATTGAGCGTTCAGTTCTCCGAGTGGAGGCATTGCTGGGCCCGTCTCTTGAGCGCCCAGCCCATCATTAGGCACAGAGTAAGTTCTTCATGGTGACTTACACATTTTGTTATGGTGGAAATTCATTTTGATGGAGGGTGCACCTCCTCAGAAGCCCAAAGATAGGGGAGAAAGGAATTAGCCTTTCCAAGCAGCTCAGGAGAGCAACTTGCAACCTGTTGAATTTCTTAGACTCCATATTTCTGTCTCCAGCATTCCTGACCACAGCGTCTATCACCAGGACTCATCCTTCTTTAATTATAAAAAGACCACTTGTTAAAGTAATCTTGTCCTATTGTTAAAGCCTTAAAATAATAGAAAATGACAATTACTAATTTTGATATTCTCCCCCCTTTGGATAAAGTCAATATTTATTATAATTTACATATTAAGTAATTAAAAATAACAAATCTCAGATTTTTTTCTTAATCTTTGGGACCATGGGAACATTTCATATATATATTTCATATAAATGTTTCATATGAAAACATTTCTCATGTTAGTGAAAGCATTTCATGCATACACACACAATTTCATTTAATAATTGGAAGGAGATTTTTTAAACCTTTTGTGTTTAAGTAAGTCATTATACTGATGCTCTCCGTACTCCTTAATCATTGGCATCTTAGAAAGGAGCAGTTGAGGTTGAGTTTACTGAGGTTACTACCAGTTTATTGAACTTAGTAACCCGTAGCACTGGTCCTGATGAGTGGGATTAGCTTATGTGAGAGTTTTGGGCTCTGTGTATGCAGTAGATAGTGGCCTCTAATGTGCCAGATTGCAGCATATATTGCGGTTCTGTTGCCTTCAGTGACCCAGAACACAAAAGTCAAGTGTGGGTGCTGGGTGAGGATGTGTTGGTGGGGGACAAGGATGCAGGTTGTCCGGAGGGGATGCTGTTGCTCTTGCAAGAAGGGGCCATGTCCTGCTTCCAAAGCTCCAGGAGATAATTTTAGATGGTGCAGTACATGGCATTCATTCAACATTGAATCATATAGTGAGACAGCGTTCCACTTAAATTATCTTTCAGTACCTCCGGTTTCCCCAAACAGAAAGTCCGGGTGCTGTGTGTAAGCGATACCTCTTAACATTCACAGTCTCCATCTTGCAGGCCTATAGCTGCTGAAATCGCAGGTGTGAGACTAACACTCCTCTCCTCTTCCCAACCTCTTTTTCTGTGCTGTAGTCTTCATGTTGGGAATCTCCCCACAAATGTCTGCTAATCTTGATTGCTTGGTCATATGGAAGCATGAGAAATTCAGAACTGGCCATTTTTGTTAAGAGCTTCAAATGCCTTTATCTAGAGAATTTTCTCTGAGCAATTCAGGTTCCCCCAGAAAAGAAAATCTCACACCTATGCAGAGCAAGCCTGGTTTCTAGTGCTCTTGGACATGAGTAGGAGCAGAGGGCTGGGGGTGGGGCATTCATTACGAGCACAACTTAGTATGGAACCGTTTTTGTCCTGTGTCACTCCAGCATCTTTCTTGCCTCTTGTCCCTGAGTTTGGGAACATCTCTTGTTCGGTTTTAAAGAGCATAAGCTTCCTGTCTCCTGTGGGGGTGGAGAAGGGATTGTCATCTGGAAGTGTGGAGGGGTAGGGATGTCACTCATTTATCCAGCCTCTCAAATTTCCCCATCTCGACAGCCTGCTTTGCTAGTCTCTCCATAATCAGGATCAGTCAACCTATATAGCTTTATGGATTCATAGATTATTTTTCAAGGCCTCTGCTTTTATTACGTATTTAGCTGGTTGACTGTTTTTCCAATTACAGCTAAACCTCATGTTTAAATTCTCTTGTCTGTTTCTCTTTTCAAAGGAAAATTTCCAATCAGTGGAATTACTAAATCAAAGAGTAAGAATTTTTAAAATACTTGAAGCTTTTCAATAGCTTTTAGCTACATTTTGCCACTTAGATTCCAGTTCCACTGCCAATCTTCATTATAGCCATCCCCACCATCACCATATCTATCCCCACCATCACCATATCTATCACCACCATCACCATATCTATCACCACCATCACCACTATCTCCACCATATCTGTCACCATCATCACCACCGTCCCACCATATCTGTCACCATCATCATCAGTAGATGATCACTTGCAAAGACGTATTTCACTCTACAGTCTCACCTCACCTAATGCTCATAGCAGTTGTGTGCAAAAGGCATAGCTGTTGGTCAGTTTGGCAGAGGAGAAAATGGAGGCTTTGGAGCTGAGGTTTGTACCCAGAGCCACCTGGCCGCAGTTACGCTGAGCCTACCAGGTCGCCATCCTCGGGGCTGCCCCGTGCTCGTTTTTAGCCAGGGCTTATCAGAGTCACTGAGAATCACTTGGGAGGGAAGAAATGTGCTCCAAGCCTTACCCTTCCTGCCCTCACCCCTTCAAGTCAGCAGGAACTGTTGACTTAGGCTGGGGGTCCTTGCTGTTCCCTGATGGGTTGGTGTCCTTGCTTTCCTCGTGCTGGTCTGGTCTGGTCTGGTCTGCACTACAGGAAGAATCTCTCAGGGCTCTGGCATGTGGATAGGACTTTGGTGTGTAAGGTGAATGCAGATTTTGGTTTTTTCCAATACTATTATTATATAAGGGGGATCTGAAAGACAGATTATAGCCTTGAGGGGGTCCTCGCTCTATCACTTGCAAATAGTTCTCAAACCTCACCTTTAAAATAAATGGGAATATAATGCACTTAATGGTTATACCATGTTCACTTCTGAGTGGGTGGGTTTAACACTACTAGGAGACAGGTGGGCTGAGTCTCCCCTGGCCTTGGACCTTCATTTTCTCCAAATAAATAAAAGATAAATAAATAAAAGAATTATATGTCCTGTGTCTAGCAGTTTCACAGCGGTTCCATGAGAATAAGTAAGAGGATCGCTGAAATTTCTTTTTCCCCCTCTACTCAGATAGGATGAAGACCAGGAATTGTAATTATTGCCGCATTAGCACACCGAGGTAGAACGCATCAGAAACTGTTCTTTTTTATCTAATCTCTCTTTGTTCCACCTATTCCCACTTTCACCAGAGCTTTGACTCCACCCTGGGGTGCTCTTGTTTATTTTTAGCCATGTCAGCTAAAGACTTTCACGAAAGCCATGGGACACGGTATTTCCTTTCCCAGAGCCTACTTCCATCTGCAGGAGGGCTGATGTGTTAGAGCATACTTGCCAAGAGGTGTCTTCCTACCTGGCACCGCCAACAGCGCGTGCTCAGTGACCACACACTGGGTACTCCTTGGCTCATTCCCTCCCACCCCCCAGATGTTTGCTCTGCGCAACTGAGTGTTCCCCTTGAAACACTGGGGGGCTAACGGATCTGTCCTTGTTAGGGCTCAGCCGTTTGCCATGGGGCACGATTTGGAATATGCTTTCTAAACTAAGTACATGTGCTCCAGTGTTTTGGATTGAAAGAAGTGAGTGAGTGAAGGACTCTTTAATATTCTCAACAGTAAAGCAAAAAGGATGAAGATGAGTGATGAGAATGACTCGCTCTTACCATCGAGAGGACCATGTTTTAGTCTGCGCAGGCTGTTAGAACAAACCCTGTATTGTAGACTGGGGGCTTAAACAATGGACGCTGATCTCTCACAGTTCTGGAAGTTGGGGAGTCTGAGGTCAGGGTGCTAGCTCGTCGGGTTCTGGGGCGGGCCCTCTTCCTGGCATGCAGATGGCCTCATTTCTCTGTGTCCTCACTTGGCAGGAGGGTGGGGGTGGGGGAGAGCTGGAGAGTACCTCATGATTTCATCTAAGCCCAGTTATCTCCCAAAACCCCATTTCCAAATACCGTTATGTGAGAATGAGGACTTCAAAGTATGTCTTTTGGAAAAGATACATACACGCATTCCATGACAAATAACTTCTTTTGAAAAAATGCCTTTGAATCTATCAGAGGGCTGGTGGGGAGGGGCCCAGTAGACTGGTGGGGAACTGTGGGTGTCCTGGTGGGGTACGTGTGTGGTGTGGTAACACGCATCTGAAGAGGTGTGAACTTGTACCTCTGAATCATACAGTGTTACAAACCAATGTTACCACAACGGCAACAAAAATATAAATTAAAAAAACATATTGTAAGTACATCTTTATGTTTTAAGATGAATTTAGGTCCTTTTGGTAAATAGGTTTTAGATTTAACAAAACCTGAAAATTTGATTTCTGTCTAAGTGGAGAGATCGTGTGTCACGTGCATCAAGAACCCAGACCTTTGCAGCCTGTCACGGTTGAGACTTGTCATGATAGTTTCCCTGACTATCTATATAAACATTATCCCCTCCCCTTGCTCAGCCTTGCTCTCTGCCTTGCTCTCTTCTCTTTCTGTTTCGTTTGTCACTGTATGTCCAGCAACTAGAACAAGGTAAGGTTGTACTCAATTATTATTGAATGAGGCAATTTTTTAAAAAGATTTATTTATTTATACATACAAGCTGGGGTACAGGCCAGAGGCGTGGGGCGGCGAGAGGGTTCACCAGAGACAGAGTGGGGAGCAGAACAGGCAGATCAGAAATACACTGCTGAGGGGAAGCAGCGGGCGAGGCAGGAGAGGTCTGCCACGCCATGTGGGATACTCCCTGGCTGGGCGTCGAACTCGCATCGCGCTGCCGACAGCTCCACAGCACAGCGTTCAACCGCTGCGCCACCAGGGAGGCCCCGAATGAAGCAATTTTATCTTTAGTGGTTTTCATCTGTCCTACATTATATACTATCCTGGAGTTCTTACTATCCTTGTAGTGTCTACATATTTACTAGTGCTCCTTTCTAACCCAGTGACAAATATGAATGTTATTTAGCCATAAGAAAAAGCAAAGGAGTGTAGTCACTCAAAATTTTACTCCCTTTGATTGTGAAGGGCACAAATGGAGTAAGAACTAATCTATTTTTGACTAGGATAGAAACTTTAAGATGGAAGGTGGAGGGGAAGAGGAGCAGGAACTTGCAGGGATCAACTTGAGACTCTTGTATTGAGAAGCACAACTTCATCTTTCCCCCTATAATTCGTTAGATATAAAAATAGTTAGAATACCAATCTATGTTCTGTAACAAATCACATGTAATACAGAGGTGTATAACTAAAGTTACTGGCCTTAGCAACCCCTCCCCTCCCTGGGCCACCCCAGCTCCCCTCTCAGTGACTGATGTGCAGAGGGTAGTCTGTCTTACAATTTAACAACAGAAGACCTCAAGTAACCCAGCTCAGATATGGACAAAGGATTTGAATAGACATTCGCCCAAGAGGACATGGCCCTCAAGCATGAAAAGGTACTCAATGTCACTAATCCTTACAAAAATGTAAATCCATCCCAGTGACATATCAAAAAATAAAAATAGAGAGAGGAAATAACAAGACTGGTGCAGATGCAGAGAAATTGGAATGTGAAATGGTACGTCCACTTTAAACAGGTTCCTCAAAAGTGAAAAAGGCAGTTAGCATCTTATCCAGCAATTCCACACCTGGTAGATGCCCAGAAGAATGGAAGGCAGCGTCCCAAGGAGATACCCGCACACCGTGTTCATTGTTCACAGCAAAGGATGAGGCACCCGATGTCCATCCACCAATGAATTGGATAAACAAAATGTGTCTACCTACAGAGAATTATCATTCAACCTTAAAAAGAAGGAAATTTTGACACATTCTACATGTCTGGACCTAAGGACACTATGCTGAGTGAACTAGGCCAGCAAGAAAAAGACAAATTCCTTTACATGTGTTACGTGGAATAATCAAATTTGTATAGAAAGGAGAAGGCTGGTTATCAAAGGCTGGGTGGGGAAGGGAAAAGGGGGAGCTAGTTAATGGGTTTAGAGATTCAGTTTTGCAAGATGAAAGAGTTCTGGAGGCTGGTTGCGCCACTGTGAAAATACTTGACACTCACAAACTGTACACTTAAAAATGATTAAAACAGCAAATTTTATGTGATGTGTATTTTACCACAATTCAAAATTTTTTTTAAATTAAAAAAGAAGGTAGTCTGTGTCATCCATACCTGTCTCAGTGCTCGTGTGAGCCAAATGTGATCTATACTCTGCTTTTTGCTTCCTGTTTACTTGGAAAAAAAAGTGGGGTGATCATATTACATATATTACTTAGCAACATGCTTTGTGTTTTGTCTTGCTTTTTAATTCATTTAATGACATATTACAGACATCTTTCCAGGTCAGTGAACATACATCTGACTCATGTTTTTAAAAAATGACTCATTATCCATAGGATATGTGTGCTGTGATTTATTTAACATTTCCTTTCTCCAGACCTTCAGATTATTTCCAGTTCGGCTGCCACTGCAAACAATGCTTCAGTCAACGACCTTGTTTGTATTTCCTTACATTTTAATGCTATACTTCTGCTGAATCCAAGAATAATTGCTGAGAGTATTACCAGGTTATTTTCCAAAATGTCTACAGAGTTCACATTCACACGAGGACTGTGTGACTCGTTAGCGTCTCGCTGTAGCACAGGCAGCCCCTGCTTTCCAAAGTTCAGGTTTTACCACGTTGCTTTTAGGAAAGACCTAAATTAGTACCTGTCTTCTCTGACAGAAAGAAATCTAAGAAGGATTTTCGCTTTTGTGGAAAGGGGTGAAAGCGAAAATGAGAGTTCAGTGCCTGCTTTGCAGCTGGCCTCTAGGCAACACACCCTGCATGGCTGGGGGGCGGGGGGGGGGGGGCGGGGCGGCGCCATGTAGACCCTGGAGCAGCTTTCTGTAGGTTGTGCAGCTACCTTATTCATTCTTGCTTTTACTACAGTTAGTGTTAGGATTATGCGGAATTGTGTTTAATAGCTGGCTCTCCCCATGGTAAGTGTTTTAGGAATATTGTTCGGTCTCCGCAGCAGCCCTGTGATGTAGCTATTACTTGTCTCATTGACATGTGGGGGGGCTCCAGGCAGACGAGCAGCTAAGATGCCAGCGTAACAGCCCAAATTTTAGGTGGTGGAGGAAAGACTCATGGTGGTAGCAGCAGAAACAGAGAGCAAGTAAGAGGACTCCATAGATGTCAAGTCTGAATGACTTAAAAGAATCAAGTTTCCCGTCATTTAACTAAGATAGACCCATTTTGTGATTCTCCTCCTGACACCATGCTCTGATACTGTAAAAGCTGTCCTCTGAGCACAAAAACATTGATTTGAAAGGAAACCTGCACCCCTGTGTTTATTGCAGCATGATTTACAATAGCTAAGATAGAGAAGCAACCTAAATGCCCCAAAACACAAGACTGGATCAAGAAGATGTGGTATATTTACACTGTGGAATACTACTCAGCAATCAAAAAAATAAACTTATGCTACTTGCAGCAACACAGGAGGAAGAAGGGTCAGAACAGGAGGGAAGAGCACAAGGAACCATGGTGAAGGCCCACGGGTGCAGTGGTGGTGGGAGATTTATGGGAACTACACCTGAGGGGAGAAGTCAAATACCATACAAAAATGAACAGTGATGTAAGAACATTAAAATGTTTAATAAAAAAAGTGTCCTCTGGGGAAAGGGAGTGGTTTGGGAATGTGAACAGGGAGTGAGATATTTATGGGCAAGTGATATGTGGGTCATAAAATGTGTTACCTTTTAGAGGTACGTGACTTCACCCATCTCTTTTTGTGGTTCAGAGTAACAGTAGAAGTTAGAACTGAAACGCTTTCCATTGGAAAAAATATAGTGACTGAAGGTCACTCGTTGTATTGAAATAAAATATAACACGCTAATGCCAAATACTAGGAAATATATTTTCCACTAGTGTTCTAATTTTAAATGCCAGAAAATGAGCAAGCCTAGATTTCTGGCTGGAAAATGTTATTTTGCTATTAACATTTAGATTGTGCTGTAAGTTAGGTTGTTAGATTTTATGGGCAATATTTTCTTCTTATGAGCACTCCTGCCTAAAATATTTCGATGCTTTGAGAATAACTCGAGAGGCATGCGGAATTTGTTAAGCTTTTCCATTCTACTTTTGATTTTTTGGAGACGTATGTGAAAAGAAAGTTGAATTCACATTCTGTTTTTTTAATTTAAAATGATTGAGTTAAGGACAATCTGAAATTCCGTGTTTTCATTTCCTCTAAAATTAAATCTTAAAAATTATATATTCATCTTTCTTCAGACTAGAGGAAGAAGTGAGACTGAAAGAAATTTTTCTGTATCTTTACATTAGGTTGATGTCGTCGGTTTGTAGCTTGAAAGAAAAGTTTTATTTGATTACATATATGTACCTATGAAGAGAAATAAATCATAAAATTCACTCATGTGCATAGACCCAATGCTTACTTGCTTGTTTAGTTAATTAATTAAATAAATGATAATCAGTCTTTTAACTCTACTGTTTTAATTTGAAGTACAATGCAAATGCCATTGCCAACACTAAGCATCGTTGGTTTAAATCTTGCTATTTTATTTCCTAAATAAATTATTTAAAAAGTACAATAGCTTATTATAGAAATCACTTGTTTGACTTTTGACAAAAATTGTTTCAGCTTGCTCATTTCTGTTTGCCTCTTACATGATCTTAGTAAGATACTTCACTTTGGTTCTTAGTTTTCTTATAAGTGAAAAGAATAATTGGACCTAGGATTTCCATTAAAGTCTTCTGGCTTTAAAAGTTTCTAAAATTTGTTTGTAAAAATGATAGATTTTGTGGGGCTCATCAAGATTGTTTTGTAGTACCAAAAGGCATTTCTGTTGAGAATTACTGAAAATGAATTATAAAGACCTAGATTTCAGTTAAAGTTCTGCCATGTTTTCATGTGGTGATTATAGAGTTAGTTAACATTTACTCGTGGTTTACTGTGTGGCAGGCTTAAATTTAAGTGCTTTAAATTCATTATCCTTAATCTTCACAAGAACCCCATATGTGAGATGCTGTCATTATATCCACTTAGGGATGAGGACATTGAAGCACCAAGTTAAGTACTCTCCAGTGAGAATCAGTGCACACCAGCAAGGTTTTGAACGTCGGTAATCTGAGTCCAGAGTTGGTATGATTAACAGTCATGTTACTGCAGTCCCTTTACTCTCTCAGTCGCCTTCCTTTATCTTGACCTGAGGCACGAGTTAGCTCTTTTTTCTTTGTTGGTTTGTGCAGTCAGGTAGAAGTTCTTGGGTATCAGACCTGAACCAGCAGCGTCAGGGTTACGTGGGAATAGATTCAAGTGCACATTCTCCGTCCCCATTTCTAACCTGCCAAATCAGAAACAATAGGGTTAGGACCCAGCAGTCTGTCTGGAGCCCATTGGGGTGTTCTGATGCATGCTACAAGTTGTGAACCACTGGAACAATATATACACAGGTATGTGTTCGCCTGCAGTAAGTTATACAAAAGAGGTTTTTTTTTTTAATCATTATGATTGCTTTCTCCCATACCTATGTACATGTGTATCTGTCTAACTGTTTTTTGTTTTCATTAAATATTGAAGCATAAAGAATATTTAGCACACTTGCAGAGAGTATAAAGAAAAACAGTAATAACCCCCCCGCCAGGTATCCCCATCCAGTGAACAACTAAAAAAAGATTCTTTTTATTTTGCCTTTACCCATGATTGTTACTTACAGTGTAAAAATATCCTGAAATTAGTCTGTTTTTATTTCTTCATTTTTGTATAAGTTTACCACATATATGTCTATTAAGGAAGCCAGTTCCACTGACTTTTTCTTCATTCGCTCACATTTTTTAGTGGTGTATGTGCATAGTGGATGCACACGTCCCTTTTCCTTGCTGTATTCTGTGTTTAAATACACCATAAGTTATTTCTTCATCTTCCTTTCACTGGACACTGGGCAGATTGCAGTCTTTGCTGCGACTACTATGAATACCCTTGCACGTGTGTCTTGGTCCACTTGGACAAGAGTTTCTCCAGGGCATTGGTTTTCAGACTGTTTGACCTGCAGTCATAGGAAGAAACCCACTTTATGTCATAATCCAGCCATTTCAGCTTGGATTTTTGTATATGGACAAAAATTGGTTCCTTAAGCCTTTTTAAACTCACTTGTTAGTTATAGTAACTCTGTAAAAGCCTTAAGATTTTCTTAATATAAAGGCAATCATTTCAGTATGGTGTTACCTGTAGGTGTGTATCATGAGTGCTTTTCATAAGACACACACACACACACACACGCACACGCGCGCGCGCACACACACACACCTGTGCTTCTACTTCCTCATTTATAAAGCAAGGAGATTTGACCAGTTTCTCAGATCAACTCAGCTTCTGGCTTTCTCCTCAGCTGTTGGCTCTTCTCATGCCCCCTTCCCTCCTGCCAGATGGACACATTCTCTTTTCTCACTGTGCTTTCGGTGGGATGAGCCTCTGCTGAAGGAACTGGGATTCGGGTCTGAGCCCCTCTTGAGTGTGATCCACGGGGTAAAGGGGGCCTCACCAAGCTTGCTCAGGGACAAGCCCTGGGCTGAAAGCCCTTTTGAGCAGTAAGCCAAGACCATTGCTGTTGGCATTTTTAGGTGGATGGTTTTTAATTTTTAATTGATGACTTATTGAAGGGTCATTGACATACAACATTATGTGAGTTTCAGGTGTGCAACGTGATTTGACATTGTGCACCATGCTGCTGTCTGTCCTTGGTCTGTTCACATTTGCAAGACTACATCATTGCTTGGAGCGCCCGTGCCGCTTGCTGCATCAAGGGACTTACTGATTTTCTAACTGGAAATTTGTGCATCTTGATCACCTCACCCATTTCACTCCCTTCAGGTGATATTTTTTGATTAATGGGATTTTCAGTCTGGTTGTGACTCATTCCTTTTCTCATCCTTTGATCACCTTACCCATTTCACTCCCTTGAGGTGATATTTTTTGATTAATGGGATTTTCAGTCTCGTTGTGACTCATTCCTTTTCTCATCGTTCTGTGTTTTGTCTTCAATCATGAATGTGTGGAGAGCGCAGTCACTGGCCACATTGGCTGTCATTGTTCTAGATTTCACAATCATGTCTGACTTTTATCTTCATACTATCTATTCGTCAATTAAGATTTTTTTTTGTCCATAACCTAGATGCAGGAAATGTATTACAATGTTAGATCTGACCATTTTTATCTTAGCTCTGCTCAGTTTTTATTGAATCAGAACATGTATCAAGAAAAAATCTGATAATACCTTACTTGACAGAGGAAAGATGTTCACACTTGGTAATAAGTTAGTTTCCTTTTTTGTACTTCAGCATAAAGCTGCCTTAGGTACCCTCATTTTTATTTATTTATTTTACTTAACAAGAAAGATCGATTGCAAACAATAGAAGCTAAAGGAACTATAAGTGTGAGTAGCATTAGAATGCGTACCTTTAATTTTATATTCAGTTTGAGCACCCTTGAGTGAATATATGAACAAGGCATCGTCAGTATTCTGAAAATACCCTGGTTCCTCAGTTGAATCACTGTGGGAGTGGTTGGGAGGGGCAGCCAAAAAATGGTTCAAAAATTAAAATATTCCCTGCCTTTACATGCTGCTTTCTAGAGGCGCTCTGTATTTAGCTGCCTGCGATAGAATCGCTTTCCTGTCATTAAGGATGCCCGCACTTTATGGTCAACAACAGCCGTTACGTTGGAAGAGCCTCGGAGGCCATCTTGTTCTGTTACCTCTCTTAGTTTTCATCAAATGGCTTCTACTGACTTGTTGGTGAGAGTGGTGTGTCCATCTTTGAGGATGTGGGTGTCACCATGCTCAAACTGGGAAGCTGGATGGGATAAGAAAGGGGAAGGGTTTGGGAAGGTGGCTGCGTTCACCCCTTGTGTCTACTGGGTGTTAGTCATCGACCTCGGGACTCTGCATATGTTCTTCCCTTTGGGCGTCACAAAACCATTTGAAGGGTATAGTGTTGCCTTCATTTTTAGATGGAGAAGCTGTGGGCAACAGCTGTTTTGTAAAGGATAGACATTTTGTTCTGTAATTTTGAATGGCCTTGTTTGATCTTCCCTCCTTTAAAAATTTCATGTAAATTTAATTCCATGTTAATTTAAATGAGATGACTTAAAGGGAGCATTTGGTAGCTGCAAACCAGTCAATAAACAATAGTTGAATTGTGAAATACCTTTCCAATTTAAAGATATTTATCTATAACACCCATAAATCTATGTAAATCTTGAGTTAGAGGTTTCTAAGGAATAACCAATAAATGGGTTTATTAAATTTTCTATTCTTCTAAATGCTCTAGAAAACAAAGTTAAGAATCCTGTGATAGCCTGCTCCTGTGGCGTGCTGTTGTTAGGAAGTAGAAGTTTCTGCCCTTAGCAGTTGCTGCTGGCCCCATTACTTCTGAGTATAGAGGTGCCTGACAGTCATCGCATCCTGAAAAGACTAGTTTGGAGCCTAAGTGGAATTTTCAACATAAAAAGATTTTTACTTCTTGGGGTCAACATACTTGCTATTGAGTCTGATTCTCTGATCCGTCTAGTAGAATGAATTAAAGAACTAGAGAGAAAAGTCCACCCGGCTTTTTTAGGACACCATTGCATTAAATCCAGGGTAAGAATCAAAGGTGAGATCTACATCTTTTATTATTATAGTACTAATGGCCAAAATTAGGAAGATAAAGTAATAAAACGGAATAAGATTCATCATCTTTTTAATATTCTGATTAGGTTACATCTCAAATAGTATACAATACCTCCATTTGTGTTGGCTATATCTTTGTGGAGTCTACCAAATGACTAAAAATATTGTAATGTAGTTATTTTTCAGGAAACTGTAATTTGAGGATTCATGAAGAAACCTAATTTATTAGAAAGATTATATCAGTAACCTGCACACTTATCATCAAAAGTGGTCCTCATCTGGGGCCTGCAAATCCCTTCTACAGGTTTCTTGTTGTAGAAGCCCAAGATCTCAAGTTCTTTCCTTTTTTTCTTCTCATATAAATGTGGCAAAAGAAAAAGCCAAAGATTTGGTAAAATGCAAGCTGTTTCACATTTGTAGACATAATGTCTTGTCTGCTTGGCTCTGCCAAATTATACTTTCCTGATATAAACAGTAAGCTGCTCCGGAAGAATTCCAGAAATTCGTCTTTCCCAACCTTGCACCCAGCAGCCAGCAAAGCGATTTATATACTGCAGCTCGCCGATCTTGTTTAATTTCCTCAGACAAAACAAGAGATTGCAGTGGTGCCTGCTAGTTCAAAGTGGGCTCATCTTGTTTCCCTTGCCTCTTACCATCACCTCGTGATTCAGAGTTACCGGTCTAGTGCCGAGTCTACAAATGAGAAACTGAGGTCCAGACTGAGTAACTTATTCATGGTCATCCATGTGTAAGTGGCAGAGTTAAGTCTAATTCCCTTTTGTTTAACCCTAAGTATTTCCTTTGTTTCTCCTTTACTTTTCTCTATAATAGTCATTCACACTCTAGTGAGAAAACATGATCCGCTATGTGTATTAGTTGTGTGCCTGTTCTCAAAATAGCACACACTGACAGCATGACTGGTCTCACTGATTTATATGATAAAACTTTTTTTTAAAGATTTATTTATTTATACATACAGCTGGGGTACAGGCCAGAGGTGTGGAGTGGTGAGAGGCTTCACTAGAGACAGAGTGGGGAGCAGAACAGGCAGATCAGAAATACACTGCTGAGGGGAGCAGTGGGCAAGGCAGGAAAGGTCTGCCGCACCATGTGGTACTCTCCCCGGCTGGGCGTCGAACTTGCATCGCTGCTGCCGACAGCTCCACAGCACAGCGCTTAACCGCTGCGCCACCAGGGAGGCCCTAAAACTTATTTTTTGAAATAAGAGTTTCATTTAACAAGAAAATTCTAAGATCAGAAAACAGATTGAGGCACTGTCAGGAGCATCTCTTTGTTTCCAGGCTATTTCAGGATATACCTTCACCATATGAACCAGCTTGGTTATCACAGAACCTGCTTTCGCAACAGCTTTGCTACTTAGAAAGCTGGATTACTTGGAAGCAAGATGCTTACCCTTCTGTTTCCTCAGAAGGAAACTCAGTTTCTTCATTAAATAATGGGACACATGACATCTATTCCATTCAATGAGTGTAATATATTATATATAAAAGTGAGACCATAAAATACAATGGAAATATGGAGCATACTAAAGAGGGAGAGAGACCATGTCCTGTAATGTAGAGGTGTGATGAATAGATGACAAGATGACAACTGTATCTTCTTGGTACTTCGGTCCAAAGACATGAAACGGATCCTATAAATACCCTCTAACTTGACTTCTCACTCCAGTAAGACAGTGAAAGAGATGAACTTCCTATGTGAGTATTTTAAAAACCCTGACTTGAAAAGTTAGCTTCTCTTATGTATGAAGCATACAGTGGCAAGAGAGGTGACTTTGATACACCTTTCTTCAGTGATGGGAAAGTACAACTGCTGCTTCTGAAAAAAGCAGAAGTACCTGAGAGTTTGGGGAAGAAGCGGTGAATAACTGAAGTGACTGGCACATTTTATAGTGTTACTGTTGGGCCTTGAGCACCTTTTTGGGGATCTAATCCAGGCCCTTGGAATGGGAGACACAAAAGTAACGTGTGGTGGGACCCCATTCGTGAGGGGTTTGCCTTCTCGTTGAGAGCAGACCATGACACCAGGTTACCTGTGATTAAAAACTCAGTCTGTGCTAGAAGGAAAAATTGCGTGGGACATTAGAGGAACAGCCCTGCAGGGTAATAGGGAATCAGTTGTCATTGTTGAACTGAAGTGTCAATGTGAATTTTGAGTTGTTATAAAGAAAAAGATGAGTTGTTTCAGCTGGAGTAAACCAAGACTTGAACACACAGTTTAGGAGAGTGTAAGTGTTGTGACTGAAGCAGAAGGTGGTGTGGCAGATGGTGAAGGCAAGCATAGGTGGATAATTAAGTCAGGGATAAAAAAATGATTATCTGGCTTAGGAATTCAAGATTTAAGGAGACAAGTTGAACTCCGTGTATGTGTGGGGGAGGGGAAACAACGTGGCTGTATGTGTGTTTATAACAAAACTTGGTAGATATTTGTACCTGGAGCTACTTTTGAGAACTTCTGCTTGCTTTCCTGATGACTGAGAATGAGGAAGAGCTAATGCTTGGTCATTGCATAGGACATTGTGACACAGTGACCTCTACTTCCTCTTCCATTTGAGAGCTGGGCCAGTGAGAGGAACCTGTTCCATGGAAGACAGTGAATGAGAACCACAGGAGTCCAAGGCTGTGAGGATGACCTTTTCTGCAGAAAACCAGCCAGATATTTAGTGGGCAAAACATTTGCATCATCTAGCAGTGAGACAGTGGAGATGAATGTCTAGACTTGCAGCCGTGGCGTAGTGGCCTAGGAGCAGGTCCAGGAATCAGGAGCTGATGCTTCCTGATAAATTTTGTACCATCTCTCCAAATCCACCTCATCAGCTAACTCTTGTTCTGAATTTATAGTCTAGTTCAAAATTTAATAGTAAACGAACCCCAGCATGATTTGCCCAGGCCTCTGTGTCAAGGTAACAGATCAGCATTTGGGTGACTCTCTTAATAAAAAAGAGGCCACTTGAAAAAGATGTGGCTGGAGTTACGCTCCTTCCTGTTTGGTAGACTGTGATATAAGAGGCCGCTGCCAAGCTGCAGACAGAAGATGTGCTGCAGACGCAGGCAGGAGGGGATTACTCCCTACCGGCAGTGACAGGGATGTCTTTCTCCCCTTTGAATGAGCCTTATGGCATCGGGCTGATGGAGTGACAAGCCCCTCTCCAATTCTCATCAGACTTCAGACATGGGGAACATCATGTGTCCCGTGGATCACTGAGTGGCTAGAACTGAATTTCTAAGGTGGCTCTTTTTTCCTAGAGGAGCACGAAAGCAAGGGCAAGAAATAAAGGTACTTAAAAAAAAAAATCTTAATTGAAGCCTCGTTTACATACCTGAAAATCTACCCATTGTAACTACACAGTTCAGTGTTTTCCAGTAATTTACAGAGTCGTGTGCCCATCAGCTCCATGCAGGCTTAGGTTTTCTCCATCTTGCCCACAACTCCCGGTCCTCTGATGCTCGATCACCATTCCCACCTTCAGTCCCAGGCAGCTAATAATCCATGTGATAGATTTGTCTGTTCAAGACATTGCATAGAAGTGGAAGCCTAAATGAAGGTGGGTTTTTTTGTGTGTGGTTTTTTTTTTTTTTTGCATGTGGTTTTCATGTAGCCTGGTGGAGTGTCATCCATGGTGTAGCATATGTCCACATTTCTTTTCATTGCTGAGTACTTTCTTTTCCAGTGTATGAATATACCACATTTTATTTACCCATCCACTCATCAGATGATGCATTATTTGCACTTTTTGGCTAATGTGAATAAAGCTGCTATATTGGTTAACTGTGACTGCCATAACAAATGAGCACAAACTTGATGGTTTAAAACAACAGAAATTGACTCTGGCAGAGTTCTGGAGACCAGGAGTCTAACACCAAGGTATTGACAGGCTATGTCCTCTCCAGGGGAGACTCCAGTCCTCGCCTCTCCAGCTCCTGGTGGTCGCAGCTGTCCTTGCATTGAAGTCACTTTACATCTGTCTCTCTCCATCTTCATTTCATCTTCTCTCCTCTGTGTCTCTCCCTTATTAGGGTACATGGGATTGCGTCTAGTGCCCACCCCGATTATCCAGAAAAAGCTATATAAGGTTGCACAGGTTCCAGGGGTTTCTGTGGCTGTCTTGGAGTGGGGGGTGGGGTGGTATATTTTTCTGCCTACCACAACATAAAGCTTTTATATATATAAAAAAAGCTTTTATATGTAAGTTTGTTTTCATCTTTCTTTGTAGATAACTGGTAGTACAATTGGTAGGTTGTATTGTCAAGTTGTGTTTATCTTTTTAAGAAACTGTTTTTTGAAGGGATTGTATTATTTTATATTATTACCTCCTAGCACTATGTGAAGGTTCCAGGTTTTCTACATTCTTGTCAGTTATCTGCCTTTTGAAATGATACCTATTTTAGAGAGTGGGAAGTGATATCTTATGGTTTTGATTTCCATGTCCCTGATGACTAATGGTTGAATGTCTTTTCATGTGTGTCTTAGCTACCCTTTATGATTCTTGGTAAAATGTCTATTCAAACTTCTCCTTTTTGTGTATGTGAGTTATAAGGGTTAATCTACTGGTTTTCTTGGTCGGACCCAGTCAGTGCCAGTCTAAGAACCATCATAATTGAGGTCATCTTGATCAGGAAGTGCTGGGGCAACCCAGTTCCCCAGGGTACCTGAAACTGGAGCAAGGCTCCCCCTCCCCCTGCATTGCAGCCTGTGTCAGTGTGTAATTGGACAGTATATGGACTGAAAGTGGTCATTTGGCTATGAATTACTGTGTCAGAGGCCAGGAGACGGTTTGCCTGATAACCTTGAAATCATCATCTCTGAGGTGATATAGGCTGGCTCTTGTCAGAACAGCAAGGGGACCATGGACAGAATCCCACAATGTGCTTTCATTGTAGCCTGCTGTTGGCTCTCAAAAGTCTCATCACAATTATTTCTGTGATATTGTATTTAATATCTGTCTTCCCCCAACAGATAGTGAAGTCTCTGGGACAGGGACCACAGCTGTGTGTTCTGTCACTTTATCACTGGTCTCTAATACAGTATGCTGTTCATAGCAGGCAACCAAGCCAATATTTGTTGGGTGGAGAAATGACTGTAAAACACTAGTAATGGGGGTCGGAAAGATATTCTCTGCTTGCAAGTGGGTGACTCACTTGAAATCATTAAGTAGAGGGTTATTTGTTGAACAAATAGTTCATTAACCACTGAATTGCTATCTAATGATTTTAACTGTCACTGATGCCGTGTCCACCTTTTATCTCTCATTTCCAGCGATCTACAACTACAATGCCTCTCAAGATGTGGAGCTCTCCTTGCAGATTGGAGACACGGTTCACATCCTGGAGATGTATGAGGGTAAGTCTGGATGGACTTCTGCCAGACTAGAAAACAGTGGAAGTTACTTATTAATAAGGCACTTAGAGCAAACATCAACATGTTTTACTTCCTGAAGTGGTGCTAGTAAAAATTCAGGAAGTACTTAGGTTATATGATTTTGTACTGAGGGTGATTTCAAAACAGCCTGCTGAATGGTTAAGTGTAAACATGCCCAGACACCAGAATCAAAGAATGTGAATTTGTGGTGCTTACAGAGCCTCAACTGCTGAATGCAGGAGATCAGACTGGGGCTGTCTCAGGAGGAGACACGTGAACTGGTGGTAGCTCAGAGAAAGTGCTGATGATTAAGTGGCTCTTACTGCTCAGTCCTAAATGTTGCCAGGTCGGGGGAGAAATATGGCCAGAGTTACTGGTGTTGCTGAGATTCTTTCAGAGAATTAGGTCAGGACTGCTGCTGGTCCTGAAACCCTACTAGTATATTTCCTCCAACTAGGTCAGATTGGGGGGAGGTGGTTCCAGTTAACCTGTTAGTGGCCTATGGGAAAGTACTGAGGGCTCTTCATTTGTCTGAAAAGCAGAGGTTGTGGCTGTATCTGCCCCAGCACACCTTCTAGCTCCAACTCAAACTTAGGAGAATTCATCCACTTACCCACATTTCTAATCCAACCCATCAAGACCAGAATAGGCTACTGAGGTTGAGGGTCAAAACAAAAACAAATTTTTGGACCCATTTTCTCTCTTAAAAACAGGGCAACAATGAGTGAGAAAGCTAGGAAAATTTTTTCATAGGGTGAGCCTTATTAGAACAGAAATTCTGGATTTTCAGGGTCTGGCTCTCCATGTAAATGCTTATGATGGTGGATTGGCAAAGGTGGTTGTCTGGAGTCTAATGCAGATTCCTAGTGTAGGACAGGAGGATACAGCATAGAGGAGAAGAGATAGGAAGCCAGGAGGAAAGGAAGCTATCTGCTGATTGCACAGAGGACCCTATCATTATTGTTATTCCCTTTACCTTTGGGCAGAGGGCTGAAAGTACCCTTCTCCTTTCCACACAATTCAAAGTATAATGATACAGCTCCCAGGAACAGGAAAAGAGAGTTGACTATTCCCACTCTGCATACTCTGCTCCACGCTCTTTGAGATATTTGCATACCAGACCTGTGTGTGTATTTCCGGTGTGGACATGAGTATACCTTTCTGAAACCCAGACTTGAGACATTCATTTCTGCCCACCACCCACAACTAAATACCGCTTAGATTCTTCCTTTTGCTGTTTCCTGCCCTGTGGTTTCATGAATCATTTTGAAAGTGGTAGCTCCTTGAAGGCAAAGCCTTCTCCTCCTTTATCTGCAGGGTTGATGTCTTGCATAGCCCCTGGCATACAGACATTCATTGAAAGTCTGTTGAATGAGTGAAGATAAAGTGGTAGACCAAGGCAAACTTACTAGAGTAAGGCAAGCTTGTGGAGAGTAAGAAGTGTGCATATTGGAGTTGAGGGGAGCGGGGCCACTTTCACAAAACTCCATGAATTACAGGAAAGAAATACCTTTCTCCTTCCATGAAGGAAACACGGGCTCCAACATTTCTCAGCCCTTTGCAGACTACAGACTATTGTATGTACAATTTTTTGTGTGGACATATGGTTTCATTTCTCTTGCGTATATCACTAGGAGCAGAATTGCCAGATCATTTGGTTGACTTTGTGTTTAATCTTTTGAGAATCTTCCAGACTGATTGCTTGAGTTTTGGCTCAAACAGGAGTCCAGAGGCTATAAATGAGAGAGCTTCGATCACTCAATTTCTTTCTGTGATCTTGCTCTTGAACTTCGCTTGTTACTAAAAGATGAGGAACTGGAGTAGGATTGAATGAGAAGCTATATTTGGCTCATCCCCAAGTATTACTTGCCTTCAGTGACTTTTTCTCAGCAGAAACCCCTAAGGTTCGAACCAGGTCTTATTGCTCTTCTTCCTCTTTGGCCTTGGCCTGCCTGTAGACATTGCTATGTCTTTATTTCCTTAACCGTGTAAGGGACTCGATAGAGAGAGAACTGTTCTGGACTTTCAGTGTTCTTTTCCACTCCAGGTGACTCTCTTGGCTGAAGAGCCCTGGCACCTGGAGAGTCTAGTGGTGGCCATTTATTCATATAGCAGTACTAGCTGAGCACTGTGCACCATGTGCATTTACTGAGCACAGTTCCACACACTGAGATCAACTGAGTGACAAAAGAGCAATGTTGCTGCTCTCATAACCTTATTTCTATCCTTCATTAGAGGGCTAGAAAAAAGCAAGTGTCTAAAATGAGTGAACAAAAAAGTTAGATACTTACAAGTGCAATGGGGAGAGAAGGATGGTCTTACAAAGACCTGGGGGTGGATGAGGGTAAAGGAAGAAGTGGACTACTTTAGATGAGATGGTTTTGTTCCTTTCTATGTTTAACAAGACTAGGTGTGCAAGACACATACATTTTCTATATTTTTAATGGTTATTCCATCTAAAATTAGGCCACTCTTTGAACTGAAACTGCTTTCAAAAATAAAGTTTTAGCATCCTTGTTAACAAAAGCCCTCCTCTTTTGTGACTAACCAACTTCCAGTCACATGCTCAGGGTGTATTGGTCCACCAATGGACACTGGCATACTGTGTTTGGTTCATCCATTGGTTAACTCATTTTCAGCTGCAGAAATCGATCATAAGTGCAAGGGAAAGAGTGGCTGGCATCAGCAATGATTTCTGGGAACAAACATAACACCAGTGGAAATAACTAAATGAGATGATGTGGCAAAGGCTTCCCATAATCTACAGAAGTAGGCACAACATTAAGTTTAATATTATTTCAGTATAGTTTGTAAAGACCTACAGGGTAGCACAAATGATTACATTGGAAGCAGAGGAAATGAATAACCTGAAGAGCTGAAAGAAATAAGAAGCATTTGTGTATATACAGGAGATTCCCGATATACCCGTGTTTCCTCTGTTTAGAATGAGGCTTCCATCAGTTTTTAAAATGCACTTTATTGAAGAAATTCCCTTCACTGTAGTATGAGAGGAAGTGAGATTGGATTATGAATTGAGCACTATATGTTTTCAGTCTCATCTTTATAAAGCAGACTTTTTTGAATAAGGAACAGACTACTGCATTCTGACAGGTAGGTTAAGTTACATGGCCCAGTATTTTGGCTCCAGGGCTGACAAAACTTTTAACAGAGGGATGAAAAGGAAGAGAAGCCACTTGAAGATTTTTGCCAATCAGAAGCTTAATAAGTACCTTTCTGAGATGTAGTAATTGGAACTGAGCCTTGGTTCCATGTGATACAGTCTGATCTCATCCAACTAACTCTTTCAGAAAGTCCATTAAGAAAATGAATGGGGGGCCTCCCCGGTGGCGCAGTGGTTGGGCGCTGCGCTGTGGAGCTGTCGGCAGCGGCGAAGCGAGTTCGACGCCCGGCCGGGGAGAATCCCACATGGCGCGGCAGACCTCTCCTGCCTCGCCCGCTGCTCCCCTCAGCAGTGTATTTCTGATCTGTCTGTTCTGCTCCCCACTCTGTCTCTGGTGAGCCCTCTCGCCGCCCCCCGCCTCTGGCCTGTACCCCAGCTTGTATGCATAAATAAAATAAAATCTTAAAAAAAAAAGATTTATTTATTAAAAAAAAAAATGAATGGTCACATCCTACCATCCTGTTTCTCTCTTTTTTTTTTTTTTCCCATCCTGTTTCTCAATCAGACTGGCAGCCTCGACATCCCTTCATTGTTTCTCTTTTTTATTCATTCCCTCTTTCTTTGGTCACAGATGAATGAGAGGCAAAGGAATTCAAATTTGATTTTTAAAAATCAGTTTTTAACAGCATGGGTAAAAGATTACTGAGTGTAGACTGAAATGAGGCATTCTGTGTATTTACAACTTTCACTGACTTTTGTTACCCCATTAGTCAAGATCGCTGGATGTTATTATAATACGGAATCCATTGGCTCACTTCGTTCTAGATAAAACAGCCACAAACAGAAATGGCAGCGAGCCCCACAATGTGGATGTGCGGACGAGGACCCCGTACAGGCCCTTTGGCACATTTGCCGTGAAGCACATTTGGCCATGGGGCACATTGTTGAGCGTGCCGGTCACTTCCCACATCTGTTTGACCTTAAACTTCAGTACAGCTTGTCAGCTGCTGCTGCTGGCGACACATGTTCCTGATCTGTGTTATTTAAAAGATGTGTGCAGTGTAGGAGTGTGTTTATAAGAGGAACTAATTAAAAAGGAGAGCCTGCAAAAAATCTCATCTCAGATTTAATCATATCAAAAGAGAAAATGCCTCCTGCTTTTCTTTTCCAGATACTTTTGAGTGTGAGATCTTCTAGGATAGAGGGCAGAACCTTTATCTGAGTGGTGCTCAGTTATTTGGTCATGACTGGTATTTGGAATTGGCCCATTTGGTCTGCTGCCCATGCACCTAAGGAGACAAGCTCAGCCTGAAAGTGAAGATGTTTGGGTGAATATTCTGGAGAAGTATTCCCATGAGCTTTTAGTGTCCCAAAAGTTTTGGTCTCCAAGGGCTCTTGGAGGTAGGAAGGGGTCAAGAAGAGGCCAAATATGGTGGTAAGATAAGCTTTTTCCATCTCATGCATGTACATGCCCGCTCAGGGCTGCCACACACTGCTGAGTCATTCACGTTATTTGGTGCATATTTTATGAAAATATCCCCATTGAAAAACAAAACACATCCAACCATTTTGGGTCAGAGTCAGACTTAGGTAAGATCGAAGTAAGACCTTGAAGAAAATTCAAAATTGATTGAGGAGTAAGATATTTAGGGTAAAAGAAATCGGAATAAGATATTTCTCTTGTTGCTTGTATATGGAGAGAGAAGTTTAAAAGGATGCCTCTGCTTTGCTCATGGTGACGTAAGAATAACTTACGATCTTAAAAATAGTATAAGGAGATATACTATGTGTCATAATATTCTGTCTGGGTTAGAGTGCCTCCATTTTTTTTTTGACTCATTCTGTAGAAAGTGTTGTAGGAGCTGAACGTGCTGCCTGAAAAACTTATGAGTTGACAGCTAGTCTCAGAGCTTCAAGTCTGTTCCTTGCCTCACCTCCATGCATCATCCAGGCTGAAAACAGGTGTGAACAAGGTAGGATGGGGACGATTCTTGAAAGAGAAAGGTTGTCAGCCTTCATTTTGTGTGTGTTTGCCCACTCTTTGTCATTCGGACAAGCATACTAATGAGTGTTAAACTTAACACTAGGAACATAAAAATCTGAAACACTGTACCTTGCAATTGTGTCCATCCTCTTAGTGACAGAGACAGTGAACACTAAATTCTTAACCTTGAATACTTGTTATTTTTCACCATGTGGGTTGCTATAATTTGCATTGGAAAGATATGGGATCTGTGGAGAAGAGGAGTGGATTTTAAAGAAATTAGTGCTACTGTCCAACTTACGGCCCGCTGAACATTTAACCAGGCCTGAGATCGCAGCCCTTAGCACTTTGTGGGCTACGTTTGAGCTCTGTTCTGGTCCACGTTTCTCCGTAATTCTAGCCGCTGTCAAGTTGTTTCTTCTGTTTTTCTCTCATTCTCATTTCCTTAGTTGTCTTTTCTGTCATTTTTCTCATGGCAAAGTACTTATCTGCTGGAAATAATTTAAATTTTACCTTAGCCACTGTCACGCTGGATTGAAGCTCCCCCCACAGCTTGGTATTCCAGCTGCTTTGTTTGCTTCAGTTTGTTGTCAGAAATTTAAGAATAACCTACAGGGTTCTGCCCCTTCCTGAGAGCAAAGGCACATCCCTCAGAAAACAACAGAGAATTCCAAATAGTCCCCTGGTGCAGGCAGCACAGCCTCTCAGAGTGGGGGACTGTCCTGGGCTGTCATTGGGGACCCTGGACTCCACATTTTTCTGACCTTTTTACACTCCTCTGTGTTCCAGGCATGCTACGGGCTTTCAGACACTGAATGCCAGCTCTTATAATTAATTAGAAATTAGACTTACTGAACCTCCTTTGATAAATGTGAAAATCAAGGTGGAGAAACTTGAGGGTGTTCACACAGCTGTTACATGGCAAATGGTGGTTCCCACGGGGTCATGTGGACGTCAGGTGAAGGGTTCTTTGAGGAAAGGACACTTATGTGTTGATTGTAACACCCAAAGGGGATGAGGTTCTTTTGCTTGTTAAATGGCTGTCAGGCAGGTTTAACCTCATCCCAGATGTGCTTGAAGTGGGATGTGCTGTCTGAAGCTTGGATGCTTCACCCGCCTTCCCCACCACGGTCCCCCTGCCTATTTTCAGTAGCTGACTCTTGCCAAGCAGGTAGGCAGAGCTTTCCTAGGGGAGCACAGCTGGATCATTCTCTCACTCCCACCCAGACATACTGGTCCTGCTCCCCTAAGCCACACCTTCCAGGTAGGGAATACTGAGGTGGTCGGCCGCCATTGCCAACAGCTCCTCCAGCCCCGTAGGTGTGGCAGGTAGGTCAGAGGAACACGTAAGCAGAGAGGTCTCTGGAGTGACCTGACGTCCCTCACCTGGGCAGGCTCTTCCCTGCGTGTTTATGGCCGCGGGTGTGCAGCTCCTGCCCCGACCGTCTTCTCCCCGTGTCCTCGCTGGGAGGATGTGCATGTTGAACCAATGGTCACGGCCCGTCCCTTTTCGGAAGGGTCCCTGTGGCTCCTGTTTGTGCTCTCGCTTCTGATACTTTGCCACAGCGACTCGGTGCTGTCATTGCTGCAGCCTCTGACAACCTCGTCACATCCTGGACAGCGGGTCCTCCTCCTTTACTGCTCAAGTCCTCAGAGTGGGCCAGTGGTTACCTTTCAGAGTCCAAAAATACAGCCTCTCAGCCGCTACTTTGTTTTCAGAGTGCATCCCATCGAGGAGCTTGAAGCAAGTGTCTAGTGACCCAGGCCGTGGGGGCCTGAGGGGCACTTCTGAGCGGCGTGTCACGCCGGAGGACATCGCTCTTTGCACTGACTCGTGCCCTAAACTAAGCAGGAAATTTCCAGCACCTCGCCCAGGATGACCTTCCTGTACACTGGGGCCTCCACTCTCCATGAGAAGTTAAGGGAGCCTTTATATCTTTAATCTTAGGGTCCTTCTCATGAAGCTTACGTGGTTTCATGGAAAGAGCAGCCTGCCCTGAAATTCTAGAAATCCTGTAAGCTAAGCGTGCACGTTGGTGTCCTCCTCGTCACCTGTTGACGCTCTTCCACTAGGCATTAGGTAAGAAATTCTTCAACGTCAGGGTTGAGGTTTACGTAGTTGCTCCTTGAAGAATATGGGGGCTAGGGGTGCCCAACACACCCCCAAGTCAAAAGTAACGCTTGACTCTCCCCAAACTTAACTATTACTAAGCCAGCTGTTGACCAGAGTCCTTTTGGATAATATAGTTGATACATATTTCATTTGTATGCTGTATGTGTTATATGCAGTATTCTTACAATAAGCTGTAGAGAAGAAAACCTTACTAAGAAAATCGTAAGGAAGAGAAAATACTTTTATGTATATATTGAAAAAAACCTGGTAATAAAAAGACCAAAGAAGAAGTTCAAACTGCTGTTCAGGAGTGAGCTGAACTTCCCAATGTCTAAGGCACCAGTTTGTCATAGTTCCTTAGAAGAAGTGATTCTCCTTAAATATATCTTGCTGATTGACTCCTCCCCCACAATCCCATACCCCGCTCATCTATCTTGCAAATGGGTGTTGATGATAACCAAACCAACATAGGACTGAGTTGTGGCAAGTACATTGCTGTTACGATAAAACTGCACTATGCTGTGCCCTACAATTCCACTTTCTTGAACTCGTTGGAGAAACAGATCACAGAAGAGGGCACTTAGAGCCAGTTCCAAGGACTAATTGCTGGCAGGATTACTTTGCTTTAAGAAGAGGGGAAAATAAAAACACACATACAGAAAATAGAAAAGGATCTTCAAACTAGAATCACTATGTTGGTTGGACCTGAAGAAGCTTTATTTCCCTGTCTCACTGAGCTTTAGGGTGTCTGAAGTCATCAAGGGGTGTCCAAGTTTTGTGGCGAGGTGGTGGACACTGCGTATGTCCTTTGTCCATTCGGTCCACTGTGATTTGGACCCGCTGCTCACCACCTCCTGCCACCTGGACGAGGTCTTTATTTGCTGGCTGAAAATAGCAGTCTCCCTCAGCAACACCTGTGTTAGGCAATCAAATAGACTTTAGTATTTTAAGCTGTGGAGTTAGATTTTATGGATTAAGGAGATGGGGGGGGATTAGAATGTTTTTGTGGAAGGAAATTTAAGTAATCAAAGCCTTAATTACTTTAAATGAACAACTGAAGAAACAGAGACCACAGAGCTGATGACCAGGATGGAGACCTGTCCTTCTACTTTCAGACAAGTCCCTTTTGTGGACCTCTAGCCTCCAGGGTAAAGTGTCTTGACCTCATCAGCTTGGCCACTGGGCATGGGGAAAGCGAGAGCGAAGTCTCAGACCTTGTGGACAGAGCACAGGTGCAGATTTGATTGTACATCCCTTGCTCTAGTCTTTTCTGTCCTTGGCCACTAGTCAAGGAGACCTTCTCTGTCTCAACAGTATTTTCCTTTGAAGTTTATTAGCACCTGCTGTGTGCCAGCCACCACAAGGACAGTCTTTCTTGTTCATCCAAAAAATAAAAGGTAGAAAGCACCTCTCCTTTTTTCCCTTTTACATGGCATGCTTGGGTTTTTGAGTTTTACATTGAGAGGACTCCATGGCCCAGTTTCTCTTCTCTGGGCGACGGTGCCTTGAGTAGAATCCTGTTTGCTGTCTACCCAGCATGGTGTCACACACAGTGGTTGGAGGGAAAGAGGAGACCTGTGTTTGTATCCCAGGTTGGATAGTAAGTTCTGGTTGGCTTTGAACGAGTCTTTACTATGGCTTGCCTGTGTTTCCTCTTTTTCTGAATAGGGCATTAGATTTCAGTAAAGTCTGCGTTCCTTTCTCAGACTTCCATCATCTGTTGGCTGCTTCTCTTAAAGGCATAACTTTGAGCTAAGATAACCAGCATGGAAGATGGATTATTTCACGAAAAGGTACAAAAGCATACTCTTATCTTTAACTCTCTTTGTATTCTTTTATTTTCTACCTTTGAATTTATTAAGTCCCCAGTGAGCTGGTCACTGCATTTGGAAAGTGAGCTCCAGGAGCCTGAGACTCTAGGGGGTAGTAACTATGTTTTGCCCACAAAGGTCCAGCCACTAAGCCATTTCTCTCTCTGCTCTGAGGGGTTTGCCTGTTCTCTTTCTGCTCCCCAGCAATGCTGGAGGTACCTCCAGTATTCCTTTGAGGGACACTCATTGGGGTGTGGAGAACAGGATACATCCATGGAAACCAACTGGTTTACCCGGCCCACAGGGGATGGAACCCTTGACATTGGCCTAATTAACTGTGCTTGACCCAATGATCTACCAGTCGGGTGACACTAAAAGAAAAGCAACAGGATTTAACACCTGCTCCTCTGCGAAACGTACCCCGCTCACTCCCCCCATCCACACACACACAAAGTGGGTGCTTGTAAACAGTGGCTCCCTATCTCACTCTTGCATTTAATTCCTGGGAGGTGAAAGATAATTCATTTCTGAGTGCACAGTGTGACTGTCCTTAATGCCAGTAGACACTTTAAAATGGTAAATTTTATATATACATATATTTTACTACAACTCAAAAATAATTTCTTGATTTGGGAGTAGAAAAAACTATCTTGGGGCTGGAAATAAGGAGAGATTTTATAAAACAGTCCACGGCTTACACATCTGAAAGACGCTTTCGTGGTTCAGACAATCTTCAGAGGCCCCCTCAATAATTGCCTTCTGAGTCTCCAGCGCATTCATAACTCGCCCTTTGTGTGCCAGTGTCTCCAAGCACTGCCATTAAAGGCCCTTTTGTATTTAATTATTTGTTTACAGATCTATTTCCTTCCCCCTTGAAGACAGTGTCTGGAACACTGGTGTTCAGTAAGTGTTTTCATGTATAATGAATGATCACATCAGCAATGTAACTCCTCAGCTCCCTTGCTGCTTTGCAGAAAGACTTCTAACCACGCTTTCTAAATAAGCCCCCTTCACTAGGTAGGCTCACTACTCACCATGCCCTCTTCTTCCTTCGGTGCTTTTAGTCCTACTTGAGATGACTTTGCTTGTGTGCTCACGAGTATCCCTTCGACTCTTCCCTTATAAAACAAGATTCAGAAGGATGGAGAAGTGCGTCCTGCTCTCCTCGCTTCTCTTTGTTGAATGAATAAACAAAATCTTCAATCTGTGATCGAGCATGTTTTAGAGCATGAAGCCAGTAATTAAGATGAATAATGTTTCAGGGAGGCACAAAAAGTAATGGAGAAATGGGCCTATGATTTTCCGCACATGACTCACCTTGGTTTCAGAGGGTGAGTCAAACAAAAATATTCAGTAATATTTTGGGCAAAGCCATTATCATTGAATTGTGTTATTGGAAGGCATTTACTTTTTAATGTTCCTTTGATAGTATACATTTTTATAATTTTTTAAAATGGCAGTAAAATTTATATATAGCAAAAAATATATATTTTTTTCTTTATTGAGGTAACATTTGTTTACAACATTGTGCGTGATTTAGGGGAATAGGTTCCCCCCTTCTCAGATGTATATTCCCACATACCCCCTACCATCAAAGCAGAGTCCTTTAGCTAAGCCATTACAACCCCACCCTACTTTGTTCCTACCCCAACCTTCCTCCCCATCTAGTAGCCTCAATTCTCCAGTTATATTTCTAGGATTTGCTTTGCTTTAGTTTTGTCAGTTCCTTTTTTGTTGTGATTTTTTTTTCTGTGTATATTCCACATATGAGTGAAATCATATGGTGTTTATCTTTCTACATTGGATGTATTTCGCTTAGCATAATCCCCTCCAGTTCCATCTGTGTTGTTGCAAATAGCAAGAGTACATCTCATTGCATAGTTGAATAATGTTCCTTTGTGTGTGTGTGTGTGTGTGTGTGTGTGTGTGTGTGTATAAAGAAGATGTGGTGTGTATATATATATATATAGATATATTTGTCAACTCATCTGTTATTGAGCACTCAGGTTGTTTCCATAACCTGTTGATTCTGGCTATTGTATATAGTGCTGTGGAGTCATAGGAGTGCATATGTCCCTTCGAGTTAGCAATTTTGGATTCTTCAGGTAGATATCTAGCAGTGGATTTTCCTGGTCATATGGTAGATCTAGTTTTAATATTTTGAGAGAGAGACCATGTAAAATAAGCAACTCTGACAATGGATTTAAGAACAGTTCGCATCAGAGGAGATGGATTTTTAATACAGATTCCGTAGTCTCAGAAAAACAGAAATGACTGGAGTCTGGATAGAGGAACAGTTGTTAGCATAGTATCACTGGGTTGTTATAAACTTACTTTTTTAAGCTGTCATTTCACCTAAATGTAGGTAAGAGAAAGTGAACCCATCATCCCCACGTTTTACTTCCTTTTAATAATGCACTAAATCAGGCACCTGAGATTTCAACCAGTTCATTCTCCTCATTGCTTCTAGCTGCTTGCTGACATACCTTGCTCCCTCTTTGCTGCATCCAGAAGCACACCTTATTTATTTATTTATTTATTTAAAGGATTTATTTATCTTAGCATACAAGCTGGGGTGGAGGCCAGAAGCGTGGGGAGGTGAGAGGGCTCACCAGAGACAGAGTGGAGAACAGAACAGGAAGATCGACAGAAATACACTGCTGAGGGGAGCAGCGGGCCAGGCAGGAGAGGTCTGCGGCTCCATGTGGGAATCTCCCTGCTGGGCATTGAACTTGCGCCACAGCTGCAGACAGCTCCACAGCACTGCGCTCAACCCATTGTGCCACCAGGGAGGCCAGCACACCATATTTAACTGTGATTTTCTTGCTTTAATTACAGGACTTAATTGGAAAAGTGTATTCTTGCTTGTATCCAGGCTTGTAATGTAGAAATAAGCAAACATACTCTTGAACTATTACCATATTTCTTGCAGTTATTAACAATTAAATTTATCATGTCCTCTTGACCGTATGTGATTAAAACTCTGAAAATAATGTTCTGCTCTTGTCTACCACCAAGGAGCATGCCCATTCACTTTTACAAATTCAGGATGGTAATTTTGTGCTTTTAGATAGGGGTTAAGCATATACTACAATTTTAGAGAAGGCTTTTAGAAGGTAACTCTTTCCCCCCCTGATCCCCCAAAATGACAGGTTTAGGTAGTATAATTCTGTGATGAACGGCTGTTAAAAAAAAAAATACTGCTTACTGAAGTAGAGATACAGTCATCTCTGAAAGTAAAGTCTGCATTGTACCATCTTGGTTTTGTAGGACATTGAAAGCAGTGTTTAGCATAGCATTCTTCCATCTGGCCTTCTGTGCACTTTGGCTCTAATTTGGGAGCATTTGGGGCCAGTGTTTCTTGTTCAGATACCTTTTTTTTAAATTTATTTTTATTTATACATACAAGAGCTGGGGCCAGAGGTGTCAGGATGTGAGAGGATTCCCCAGAGACAGAGTGGGGAGCAGAACAGGCGGAGTGACTGAAATACACTGCTGAGGGGAGCAGCGGGCGAGACAGTAGAAGTCTGCTATTCCATGTGGGTCAGCTCCCTGGCTGGGGATCAAACTTGTGCTGCAGTGGCTGGGGATAGCTTCTTAGTACTGAAACTTAAACCCTTGTGCCACCAGGGAGGTCTTAAGTATGCTTCTTTTAACTTGGACCTTGATGCCAACCTAGAACAATTCTGTGACTCCTAGAACTCATTCCGCCTGTAAAAAATGTCAAAACCCTTTAAATTTTTGAATGCTGACAATTTAAGACGTATGAAAATATTAAATCTATACCTAGAGAAGGCAAATTCAACTTTCTACCTGTAACATGTCTGGATTAATTGTGTTTCTGTTTTCTGGATAAATCATCCAGGGAACAAATTACAGGAGTGTTCTGGATCCCTATCAGCGGATGTTTGCAGTTTCCATTACAGCTCACATCTGCCCATTGTGTGCACGGCTGCTTTACGCTTTGTCTGACTTCCATCAGGGTTTACTCAGGCAGGATAACCACACTGATGCCTGACGAGTATGGGGAATGGGGAAAATTATTATAGTGAATTACCCATAATAGGTTTTCAATAAATATTTAATATGAAGTATCTTCTTTGAGCAGATTTAATTGCATACACTATGAGATAGATAGTGGAGAAGCTTCACAAGAATATGTGTATTTATTGGTATTTTAAGAAAGAAGCTGAAACCTTTATAGCCTCATTAACTGAACACAAAAATTTATTTTTTGTTTTGGGGGGGGTACTTACAACAGTGCTAAGAATTGTTTAAAATATTGTTCCTGAAAAGTGGATCTTAACCTGGTAAACTGGGAGGAGATGATTGGGGAATGAGAAGGAGAAAATGAGAGAGCAACTCCGCCTCTTTCAACAGCTTAAACAGCTGCATGATGAGTATGGACGTCCCTCCATACATACACATTCTGCAAGGCACCAAATACTGTGAACACAGTCATTTAAAACATCTCCTCCCTCTCTTTGTCTCCTTTGTCCTTGTTGCTCTATCCTTTTTGCAATGGAGTAGAGATGAGGCATAGTTCCAAATGAATTTTAATTCTCTAGCTATTAAGAGAAACAAAGTCTAAAGCAGATGTAGATTATTATCATGTAATGACCCCAAAATGCTCATGTTCCCATACATACATTGTCTTCTAATTGTTTCTTGGACTCCTTCCCAATATTCTAGCACAATACGAGGATGTACCTTGTTAGTATCTTTGCATTTTCCCAAATAACTTAAGGCTTTGTTTTCTCTTGTTTCCTAACAGGTTGGTACAGAGGATATACCCTCCAAAATAAATCTAAAAAGGTATGACTTGTCATTCAGTTCTTTCACTTTGAACTCTGCTAGATTTGTGTTGTGCTGTCTGACCCCTTTATCTGCTCTCTGCAATCACTAGACCGAGGTTACTTTCTCTTTGTGACTAGTCTTAAGATTCGAAAGCAAGTTCTCTGACCTCCATGCTCAACAAAAACCCCAAAGACCATATATCCCATCAGTCAGCTCATGGGTAATGGCCCAGAGGTGAGTTCACACAGCAGCTACAGCCTCTGTGGCTTCTCCTTTTGCCTCAAGCTTAGTAGATAGTGACAGGAGGCACTAGATAGCTGGATCTCTGTTTCAGGGAGGGGCCTTTTGCCTTTGTCTCCATTGATTTCCACTTGATTCTTTCCTTCATTGTAGAGGCAGAAGCCTCCTGTGATTTGCTAGCATTAAATTCCATCTAAGTGCCCTTGTCTGCTCTGAAGAGTGACTAGATGGGTGCCTAGCTAGGCTCTAAATGTCAGGTTCTGGTTGTGTCTTTAATTTTTCTCTATTTGTTTTTGAAAGCCCTTAATTAAACTTCAAATCTCACCCTTTTGGACAATTGTTTCAGTAGGAATTTCTTTTAGTTCTTCGATATCAATTAGAGTAGTAGTTTCTTTTTTAAAGATTTATTTATTTATACATACAAGCTGGGGTACAGGCCAGAGGCATGGGGCGGCGAGAGGGTTCACCAGAGACAGAGAGGGGAGCAGAACAGGCAGATAAGAAATACACTGCTGAGGGGAGCAGAGGGCGAGGCAGGAGAGGTCTGCCGCACCATGTGGGATTCTCCCCGGCTGGGCGTCGAACTCGCATCGCGAGCTGTGGACAGCTCCACAGTGCAGCGCTCAACCGCTGCGCCACCAGGGAGGCCCTAGAGTAGTAGTTTCAAACTGAACTCAACCCCTGATGGTACATCATGAAGTCAATACAGTGCACTAAACTTTTATTTAAAAAAAAAAAAACCTGAAAATTTAAAAAGAGAATGGAAAGCCATAGTAAATATTTTTTCATGAAACTTTTGGAGGGGAATAATATATTTTTATGTATTCTTAACTATATTTTATATTGAATAAATACTAACTGGCTGTAAAAATGTATTTCATCATAGGCAAAATCTTGAAAAACACTGACCCTAAGGATTCCTTTTGCCAGTGCCAGAGCCACTAACCATCAGGTGAAAGAAAATCTATTAATTATGTTAATACCACTGCAGTGTATTTTAGGTCAGCGCAGCACTGTTCTTTGACACTGCCCTGGGTGACTTAGTATGTCAGCACTTTTCTTTTGGAAGAGCAAAGTTGATATGCTGAGTTATCTCACAGCTCACATGCAAAATAGAGAATTAGGAAAGGAGTAAGAGAAACATTTTGGAATTTACCATTAGGTAGTAAAAAGAGTAATAACCCAAGTTCTTATCCCTCAAACATAACATGACAGAAGTAATCCTAGCACACACCGCATGAAAGAGCTTGGGACCCAGAAAAACACCTTCCTGCAGGAATCGGCGTTTACAAACCAGAAGTCTGCTGGTTGAGCTTTCTACCTGGTTGACTGTTAAGTCATACTGAATATTTACACCTGCATGTGTGCACACACACTTTGTTAACTTTACAATTTAATAATCTACCCAGATAAAGGAGTACTTGCTTACAATGTTTATAATACAGCTATCAACTACCACCATTTTGGTCTTTTATCCCTTCCCAAATTCTGTTGCTGAATTTTTCTATCCCCAGTTACATTCTTGGGCCACATGACTTCATTTACCAGCTTAATTATTTTTATTTAGTCACTGTGGACTTTAATTTCTCCAGGTCTTCAACTGGGGACCTATAAATGGCAAATGTTCTGGAATGAAGGAGAGCATGAGAAGACTCCGGCAAAGACTTCCCTTTCTTTCGGGGTCCTCGCCTAGATACAAGTGCTCAGTGTCCTGCTGCTTGGTTTGGGGTTACCCTACACATGTTTATTTTACTCATAATGATGGAGGTAGTTATTTCAAATCATAGAGTTACTCATTTTGAAGTTCTAAATTTATTAAAGAACAAGAATATCTCTGTCAATTAATTTCTAATCCTTATTTAGAAAAAGTTCATTTTAAAAACATAAACCAGAAAGTACTGTCTGTTGACATTCAAAAAAAAAACCCAAAATTCTTCATTTTTTAACTGGTGAATGTCAATTGGGTTGAAATAAGGTCCCAGACCAAGTTTCTTTTCCAGAGTCTACAGTGTGGGAGGGTTCTTTTTGAGGGCACAAGACCTTGGTGTCTAGAGCATCCTGTGGTCTTCGGTATTCATTTTTTTAATACCCTCTTTAAGCTTTACAACTCACCCTTTAGACGAATCATTTCAGTCAGAACTTCTCTTAGTTCTTAGTAATGAGACACTATCATTCAGTGAAATGATAGCACAAACAAGGGCTGTGCATTTACTTGTAGATTTTAAGTAGAAATAGCTTTTTTTTGTGGAGAGATCCAGGAAAAATACAGGGAATTCAGTCGTCAGGAGTTATGCTCATTTTTGGACACCCCTTCATTAAGAGATCCAGTCTATTTGAAATATTTTCTGATTGCTGGTCTTTTTGTTTTGTTTTGTTTTCATTCTCCAGTTTTAGGGGAAGAGTTGCTTGAAAGGGCTATTATTCTAATGGAAATTTTTGGTGTCATTTGTTAGCAAACCTAACCATTTAGAGTGGCAATAAAATGAGCTAGAGGTTTTACAAATTGAAGAAGCAAAGCACTTTGCAGAAATTATTGATCCTGGCAGGACTGTGGAAGAGTGGATAAAGGCAGTCGCTAGAAAATCATTTGTTCATTTTTTTGCTCAAGGGAGTAGGTTGCATTGAGAAAGGTAAAGCAAAATTGAGAGGTTGTAAATCAGAAATCTGTTACCCAGGTTTACTTTGATTTTCTCTGTGTAGAGTGGCCAAGGAAAATTCTATAAACATTAGATTTACCAGACCAATTCAATGACTGTCGGTGGACAGAGTGGTAATACCACAAAGTAAATATTCTCTTAATATGAAAACCATTATGTCTCTATACCAGTAAAAATTCTTTGTTTAGATGCCACGATTTATAATCCTGAAAGCTTCTGTCTTAGATTTTCCCAATTATTATGAGGAAGCCAGTTGTCAGATTATGTATGTAACTTTAATAGGTCCTTTACCATCTTGATTTGAAAAAAGTCTTCTGCAAGGACATTCCTTGGGACTAGCAAGAGTTACGTCCGTCCTACCCAATACTCTGCTTTTTTATGTATTATGGACATTTTTATAGTGTTGTAGAATACACAAGATGTAAAAGTTACTTTTAACCAGTTTTAAGTGTACAATTCAGTGGCATTGAGTAGGTTCATACTGCTGAGCAGACACTGCCACCTCTCCCCTCCCCAGAGCTGTTTCATATCCCAAACTGAACCTCTGCCTGGTTAACTACCCTCTCACTATCATGCCTTGTCCTCCCCCACTCCCACCCCTGGCACCCACCGTTCTCCTTTCTTTGTCTATGAGTTTGACTACTCTAGTTACCTCATATAAATGAAATGCTACAGCCTCTGGCCTTTTATACCTGGCTTACTTTCCTTTGTATCATGTCCTCAAGATGAGCTCTGGTGGGACCTCCCTGGTGATGCAGGGGGTTAAGCCTCAGATCATGAAGCTATCCTCAGCCTCTGCAGCACAAGTTCGATCCTCCTGCCAGGGAGCTTCCCACATGGCGCAGCAGACCTCTCCTGTCTTGCCAACTGCTCCCCTAGCAGTGTATTTCAGTAGGTCTGCCTGTTCTGCTCCCCACTCTGTCTCTAATGAATCCTCTCATCCCCCTGCTCCCCACACACACCTCTGGCCTACACCCCAGCTCTTGTATGCATAAATAAATAAATCTTTAAAAAAGAAGATGAGCTCTGACAACCCAGTCTGCTTCTCCACAAGGCTAGTGACCAGCCAAATGTTTACCTCAGCTTTGCAAACAGAACACCCATAACGATTCAGTGCTACAAAAATTGGCCCTGGGCCTCCCTGGTGGTGCAGCAGTTGAGTGCTGCGCTGTGGAGCTGTTGGCAGCGCGCGATGCGCATCCCACAAGGCGCAGCAGACCTCTCCTGCCTCGCCCGCTGCTCCCCTCAGCAGTGTATTTCTGATCTGCCTATTCTGCTCCCCACTCTTTCTCTGGTGAACCTTCTTGCCGCCCCATGCCTCTGGCCTGTACCCCAGCTTGTATGTATAAATAAATAAATCTTTTAAAAAAATTGGCCCTAAAGGAATTATAAATATGTTGAGTTTTTGTTTGAGCTGTTTGATCAGTTTTCCATAGTTGCTCTGAATTCTGACTCTGTGATGAGTGAGGTCAGTGTTGCCTTGCCTCAGCGTGTGTTCTGGGCCTTATCAGTAACAGGATTGGGGTAGTGCTTCTCACTCATGCCCCATGCCCCCACTTTCTCAAAGTGGGGAGGGGAGGGATCTGTACTTTTTTGGTTCTTCCTGCCTGCAGGGGAAGGGTGGCCATTTTGTTTCTGACTCAGGCAGTGTGAGGATCTACCCCGCCTTCACCAATGCTGGGAGCAGCTCTGGCTCAAATTTTCCTGCCATTTCCTGTTTTACTGGCAAAGGATTGAAAGGGAGAAAGGAGAGTGTTGTGCAGATAAATATAGTGCCTGGTTGAAGCGTATTAGTTTTCTGTCTCTGAACAGATTGATTATAGGTCACTGGGTACACTGCATCTTTGACCCAGTCCTCCAGGCAGTGGTATGGCCCTCTTCCACCTTTGTGGTCAGTTACCCCACACAGAATGTCCACAGGGTCACCCCAACTTTTTAAGATTTATTTATGCATACAAGCTGGGGTACAGATGAGAGGTGAGGGGCGGTGGCAAGGTTCACCAGAGACTGAGTGGGGAGCAGAACAGGTGGATCGACTGAAATACACTGCTGAGGGGAGCAGCGGGCGAGGCAGGAGAGGTCTGCTTCGCCATGTGGGAATCTCCCCGCTGGTCATCAAACTCGCGTCGCGGCTGCCGACAGCTCCACAGCACAGCGCTTAACTGCTGCGCTACCGGGGAGGCCCTACCCCAACTTTTATAGACACGGAGCTAAGAGCCATTGAGCCAATAGCACCCATTAAATAGGCTCCTCGACCCCTCTCCTGATCTGGCACACCAGGTGCCCTAAAACAAAGGGCTCTTTCCAGATGCCATGTCTCTGTTTATGGACAAGCCCATCACACAGTTAAACACCAGGGACACTTGGAATTTGCTAAAACTCATGTCCATGACTTGCTGCCTTTTATCGATTTGATCAGATCTTCCATTCTTCAGTTTCTGTAGACTGGCTTCTTGTCTTTCTATTAAGCCTTTCTGTGCCTTCAATTTCCCCTGGGCCCTGTCACAATACTGCTGTAGGGTGGCCTCCTAGGGATTTAGAATGGAGAGTTATTTGAGACCGGGAAGTACTAAAAATAACCAAATAACTAGTACTAATTGATTCTGGACACTTTTGTTTTATGTGAAAGTGCTGAGGAGGATTTACTTTAGGAAATCACTGTAATTTTATGGGCCACTAGTACGTGGCCTTCCATCTAGGAATTCTTTGAAGCCCTTTGAGGGAAGCATCTGTGGCATAGAGGATCTGCAGAGCTCTTAGGAGCCGATTCCTCACTGACTGAACTGACCCAGGCGTGTTTGCCTGTTCTCTTACGAAACATTGGTCCTGTACTCTCTGAAGCCACAGCTTAATTAATGCCTTCTCAGTGTTTTAGCCAGGCTTTCATTTGATTGCCAACAGAGGTAACGGACGTCCCGCTAGCCCAGTGGTAAAGGTGAGCGGTGTTCCAGGTGTGATTTCTTTCCTGTTCTTTCTTGCTCCTGTGGTGCTGTATATTTTGGGCTAAGATTTTTATGGCTATGTAACCAAAGTTCTTCTCTCTGTAGGGTATTTTCCCTGAAACATATATCCATTTGAAAGAGGCAACTGTGGAAGATCGAGGGTGAGTTCTGATCTAGAGGACTCTTCAACAAATGGCAAAGATGTAAAATTATCACTGAAGAACACCTTATGTGCATGACTAGTTCACTTACCTCATCAGTTCCGCTTCTTATTATAAGAAATGAATAAAATTTTTTTCTGACATAATTCCTTCTTCACACTTCTCTATGTATCATTCCTCCTGCCCTCCTTCCCAGAGTGGCAATGGCAGAGGTAATGATGAACTTTTCCCTCCTGCCCTGTCTGCTCTCCGTGTGCACACACGTGCCCGTGAGTGTTGGGTGCTCTTTTGCGGATTAGACCCAGGTGCCCCCAGTTTGAGAATATCGGGGCATAGATGGACAAGCCCATCCTGTACTTTCCAGCTCGGAACCTTGGGTGAGTATGTCAGCCTCAGTACCTCTCAGGCTTTTCCTCTGCAAATAGAGAAAACAAATCTGGCCCCAGATTGGTCATGAACTTGATGTGAAATTATGAAATAATGTGTGTGAACATGCTCTGCCAACACACTCCACTAAGTTTGGGATAGGTTTATTTCTTGTCTCTTGCCATTCATCCTGGCAAGTATTGCCTATATGGCAGCTAAGGAGGGCGAGGCACTCAGCCTGCAGTGGGAGAGAAAGGCCACTGAGTTGGTGAGCCCGTGAGCAGGAGTGTTAAGGAGGTGAGAGTAAAAGCCAGAAGCAGGACTGCTGTCCCAGGGCTGACAGAGAGCAGGCTGGTCACCGGGTCACGAGACTCGGCGCCTACAGAGCATACTCAGCCCCAAGTTTTCACTTCATAGCTGAGAGGTGGAAACATGCTTGAATTCACACAATTCTTGGGGAGCAAAACCAAGACTGAAAACCAGATGTGCTGCCTTTCTGGAGAATCTTCTTCCCAGTGGGCCATTCTTGTACAGCCTCCGGTGTCACCGAACACTGCCACATTGATGGCATTTTCCCATGAATTAGGGTTGCCACATGAAATGCACGATGCCCAGTGAAGTTAGACATTCAAAGACCAACAAGTCATTTTTTAAGTATGTCCTGGATATTTCATGAGGCATATTAAAATATTAATCTACCTGAAATTCAAATTTAACCAGGCATCTTCTATTTTCATTTGATGAGTCTGGCAACCTTACCATGAATCCCCATTCATTCGCTTGCTTTCACTTTCTTCTTTTTTCCTTTTGCTAATCATAAAAATACCAGAGAGGATTTCTGTAGATAAATGTCAAGCCTACCTTATTATAAATCTCCTATGAGTAACTAAGGATTTGGGCATATAAATATTTTCTATTCTGTGAAGTAGCAGATGAGAAGAAAACTGAGTATCTTTCTGGAAGAGGGCACGCCCTCCATCCCCACGCACAGGTCCTGTGTGCGATCACACACCTCGGGACGCTTGTGCCATTCCCACTTCTTCACCCGAATTCCCTGATCTTAGCTGCTTGGCAGAACCAGCTAACATGCAGGCTCTCGCTTCTCCCTGGAAGGCACTGAAGCCTGCCAGAATCTTTAGAGAAATGGGGAGATCAAGGCTGAACCACAGCTGGTTCCATAGCAGAAAGTGAGTTCATTTTGAGGCATGTGGCATTGAGTTCCTTTTCCTTTTCTGAGTTCCTTTTCTTTTCTCGAATACTTAGATGTAATGAAGTCTCGTACACAGAGTGCTTCCAACAGACAGGTTTCACTTTGTTTCAACCCAGCCAGTCCCATTCCCACGTTGGTGCTTGGGGAATAGACTCCATCAGGAAAGGATCCACCCTGAGTAAAGGGAGCCTCTGTCTGCTTCTCTCTAGGCAGCACGAGACCGTGATCCCCGGGGAGCTGCCGCTGGTGCAGGAGCTCACGTCCACGCTGCGAGAATGGGCTGCCATCTGGCGCAAGCTCTACGTGGTGAGTTCCCTGGGCCGGGAGCTGGCCGTGTCGTTCCTGGATCCCAGCCTGTCTGTTCTGCCGCGAGGTGCTGGCCCCTTGTCAGCGCTCTGTGTGGGGTGGGGTGCATGACACCAGCTCTGTGTGGGGTGGGGTGCATGACACCAGCACCTCACAATGACTGATAACCAACCAGTTCCCACTTCCCGGACCAGGGTAATTGGCAGTAGGGGTGATAGAGGAAGTGGACGTAATCTGTCGTTTGATCTGTCGTTTATCTGTCGTTAATCTGTCGTTGATCTGTCGTTTCTCAGCTCACAAGCAGGTTGATTGTAAAGTAACAGGGTGGATGACCAACTCTTACATATTCCATACTAAGTACAAGAACCATGATCCCACACGACACTCCTACCAAGCAGTAGTTACTGGCAGCAGTTTGTCAGCAAGTAACCTGCAGGGCCCGCTCTTCACCTCTGCGTGTGTCCCAGTGAGTAGGAACGGGCCAGCCACGCGCGGCTCCTGTGAGGTGGCATCACCTTGGCCAGCGTGCCACAGCACAGCACACAGACGTCGGCACCTGAGCCATGTTCAAGGGCCCAAAGAGGCTTCTTTCCCCGACCAACCGGTACTGTTTCTCACAAACATTGATTTGACCTCAGAAAGCTAATAAGGTAGCCAGTTCAGCTGGGCCATGCACACGTGGTGTCTAGGTTTGCTATCAAGGCAGAGAGACTTCAGCATTTAATGTTGTCAGACCAAGACCGCGCTGGGCGGCTGTCGGGCAAGACACCCAGAGTGCTCCGGGTTGGTCGGCAGCGAGCTTGAAATGTCTCCACTTCATGATGCTCCTTCCTTGACATTGGAATGCACAACACTGTTGCCTAACTGTCTCCCCTTGCCTGGAAACCTGGAGGATAGGCATACCAGAGCCATCTTTCTGGAAGCATCTCCCAGGCCCCACGGCAGAACAGGATAGCCTAAGATGGACCTGTGTGCTCTCATTCCATGGGAATGAGTTCATTGTTGTTAGAGACTCTGGCTGGGAACCATTCTCTTTCTCTTTTGTGGCTTTGTTATCTAGATTTTTTTTAGTCATATGTTGATTCTCTTTGCTTTTCTGTGTTGGTTTTAACTCCCAAAGGCCAATCTTGATAAGTTTTTGGAATCACCCCTCTCTAAGTACTAAAAAGGGTAAGCAGTAGCTCTTTCTAATGTAACTTCTAAGATTTAATGTAAGATATTTCACTTTTATCTAGGGCTGTTATTTCCCATAATGGATCACAGCAGTAGAAATCACCACCCCCCGGGGTGGAAAAATACTTGATTTCTCCCTGCCTGCTCTTCCTTCAAGGCCTAGTTTAAATTCTTTCTTCTTTATAACGTGCTAAAAACAACAACCCCTAATGCTTCCTTCTGGACTCCAGGAGCACTTACTGCTGAATCCGTCATCTGGTCTACGGGGCATCCTGCCATGTAATGCAGGTGATCTTTTGATCTCTTTATGTTTAATTGGGAAGAGAGCTAATCCGTACATTCTTAAATCATAAACTTGGGAGCATAGAGATGTTCTTTTAAGCCCTTTGGCTTGCATCGATCATCTGTATTAAAAGCACTCTCTGGTTCTGGTCAATTGATTGGTTAGTGGTGGATAACAAGTTTGATGGATGAGAAATTGCATTTATTTGCATGGTTTAGTTCCTTAACATGTTCTTTCTGGAAATTGGTGAGTGATGAAATACATGAGATAATCAGTACTGGGAAATGAGATTTTTGGAGGAGTGGAGAGCGTGAATGAGGTAGATGTTTCTTCTCGCTAAAACACAACGTTTGTGCTCAGTTCATTATCTCTGTCCATACACATCCACAGGTAATTGTGCCAATCCTACTATCTAATAGAAATGAGAAATAAGTGAGCTGGGGAAGAAGAAATATGATTCATCTATTTGGTTTTTCAGAATTCCTTAGTAGTTAGTGATAAGTGTGGGCTGGGAATTTCCTGTCAGAGTTTCACTGTTTAATAGCAGAATTGGGTTCTAAGTGAAAAAATATCCATGCTCACTCGGAGGGCAATATGCTTCCCATCGAGTTCTGGCATCTAATAAAGTACTTACTTTAAAATGCCCTGAGTTACTACTGGTTGATTAAAAGACATTCATTCTGAGAACCTTACTCAATTGATAGTGCTAAACAGTCTGATACATGCTCAATCATTAAGAAATACAGTTAAAATGGGTTTATTACTCATTGTGACTTTCTGTTTTATTCCTGTCCCTTGCTAAAGCATTGACAGTTCACTTGAGGTAGAATTTCTGAACTTATTTCTCAAAAATTTATGTAGAAACGGGCCTCCCTTGTGGCGCAGCGGTTAAGCACTGTGCTGTGGAGCGGTTAAGCACTATGCGGTTAAGCACTAGGCAGTGGCAGTGTGAGTTCGACACCCGGCCAGGGAGATTCCCACATGGTGCAGCAGACCTCTTCTGCCTTGCCGGTTGCCTCCCTCAGCAGTGTATTTCCATCGCTCTGCCTGTTCTGCTCCCCACTGTGCCTCTGGTGAACCCTCTCGTCCTCCCACCCCGTGCCTCTGGCCTGTACCCCAGTTTGTATGCATAAATCTTAAAAAAAAAATTTGTGTAAAAGTTGTAGGTTTCAAATGTTATGCCTCCCTGGGAAAAAACAAAAGAAACCCAAATCTATAGTTTCCATCTCTTTCCTCGAGCTCCTCCACCACACATATTCTTTTAGGTTTTTTGTTTTATGATTCTGTGTATAAATTCCTTCAGTCTGTATAAAGATAAATACAGCTTTTACTATATATGTGTGTGTGTGTATATACATATATATATATATATATACGTGTGTGTGTGTATGTCTGTGTATGTGTGTATCTCAATACTTGAATTATTTCCCTCATGCCTTTTCTCCCAAAGATTAAGAGACCAGGCATCCTAGTTGAATGCCCATCTTAAAGACAGCTCTGGTGTCTCAGAACCTCTACATTTCTCTAGAATACATTTCCTAATTCTATTCCTTTCAGTGTAAGTTCATGAGAAATTTATGTAACAGATCCAGAGTTCTATGTGAGGAGAAAATGCAGTCCACTAACTAGATTAAACCCAGCTCTGGAGACATAGGTAGTTATTCTGGGAAGGAAAGATATTTGTATAGCTACAAATTGTTTTCAGCACTTTGTAACCTCAGGAAATAACCATAAATAGGTTTTAAGTGGAAGGGGAACACTTGTTCAAAGTAGAAAGAATAAATGAGGACCCCCCCCCATGTTCCTTCTCTTTTTTTGCCTCAAATTTAATTGAATTGCCAATCATTTACGTAACTAAGTAATTTTACTTCAGTTTTGCTTTGGGGAATACAGCTTCAGACCTCCATATGTGTACATACTTCACTCACACGCTACTGAAGCTCTACCTTCCCTTCTCCCCCCTCTCTCCACCCCTCCAGTAACCAGTATATTTTTCACAGTCTAATACTTATTTTTGCTGCGCTTTGCCAGTTTATTTTCCTTGGTAAATAACCAAAGACTATATTCTGCCAATGAGTGAAACCATTCAGTAAATGTCTTTCACTTTCTGACTTATTTTACTAATATAATCACTTCAAGATCCATCCACTTGGTCCCCAAAGCCACGATTTCATCTTTTTTATAGCTGAGTAATATTCCATTGAGCTTATATTCCACAAATTTACCACATTCCTTCTTCTTTGTTATTAGTATTATTTTCCATTTAGTTAACTATCCTGGTGGATGTTGACATTAGGCTTCTGGAAAGAAGCAACTATAGGGGCCTCCGTGGTGGCGCAGTGGTTATGCGCTGTGCTGTAGAGCTGTGGGCAGCACGCGATACGAGTTCGACGCCCAGCCAGGGAGAATCCCACATGGCACGGCAGACCTCTCCTGCCTCGCCCCCTGCTCCCCTCAGCAGTGTATTTCTGATCTGCCTGTTCTGCTCCCCATTCTGTCTCTGGTGAACCCTCTCACCGCCTCACGCCTCTGGCCTGTACCCCAGCTTGTATGTATAAATAAAATCTTTTTAAAAAAATAAAAAGAAGAAGAAGCAACTATAGGATCAGATTCTAGACCAGACATAGGAAGCTTGGTCTCTTGCCACAGACCCTGTGCATCTGGTTCTGTGAACTTGAGCAAGTCACATGCAGTATCCACACATCTGCTGGATGTTTTCTGTCTAAGTGATAAAAAGTCTGCCTTGTTTACTCTCTAGAGTTCTAAGACCAAGAAAAGATAGGTGGCTCTGGATTCAGTGCACAGAGTGACCCTCAAGGACTCTGCACATGTGAGCAGGAGATTCTTGATGCCGCCGTCATCGTCGCTGGAAACAGTAGCCACACTGCTCATCCTCCCTCTGCCAGCCTGTGCTTGGTATCCCACTGGCCAAACGCAAGACTCTGAGGCTCCCTTCATGTCTCCCCTTATCCAAGGCCACTTCCTTTGTCTTGTGTTATCATCTTAGGCGGGGTGACCTTGAGCACTCAGTAACACACTGTTTCCCACCATAGATAGTGGCTCCTTCATTCAGGTTCAAGTCTAGAAGGCATGGGTCACCCTCACTCCTGTTCCTCAGCTGGAGCCTATGTCTGGGTGTGTTTTCAGTGGTTGATGAGAAAGGGAGGAAACTTTGTGAAGGAGGTGGTCACTGTAAAAGGGCAAGACTGAGGACATCAAGGTCAGGCAAGCAGCCAGTGCTTAAACGCTGGCTCCCTCCCTTACTTGGTATGTATGTTTATATACACAAAAAACAACAAACCCAGTAATAGTTACTGCGAACAGACCAGACGGAAAGAACTCAGATTCTGAAGACGAGGATTTTAGTTTGGGATATAGCACTAGCTGATCCTACAGCTTGAAACGAGTCCTTTGTTTGACCTCCTAGTTAGTTTTATTTTCCTCATCTTAAGTGGCAATACTCACATGTTGGAATTTTTGCTGTAGGAATTCCGTGGGATAATCCGGACATTGCCTGTCACACTGTTGTCACTAAATGACAGCCCTGACCATCTCCTTCCAGTGTTACTTCATGAAAAAGCTGATTGATGATGAAAGTGTTAAGGGAGGAATGAGGCTGCACTGTGGAATTTTGCTGAGGTCATTTAAGGGTATACTTGCCCCCTACCCAGGGGTCATTCCCTTGTCCTCCAGTGTGGGGTGCACTCCCTCCCAGTCCTTCAAGGACTTTATTGTTCCAGGTCGTTTGTAAGTATTCTCTCCATTGTTCTCGCTGTCTCAGGATCTTTTAGGTCTCTTTAAGCCTCACTAAGTAGATCCAGTGGACTGAGCTTTGGCCTTCTTTTCTCTCTGGTCCCTTACCTCTCTGCTCATGTGAGTCCCCCAGGTGGAAGGGCAGATGCTTATGCATTGATTTAGATAAATTGGATAGAAGACTTAAGTTTACCTTTCCGTAGCAACCCAGAAAATATACACAAATCTACATCCCACATCATAATAGCAAATTACTCAACTTAAAAATTGATAAGTTTGTCTATTTCTTTTAAGACAGCGGGACAAGAATTTTTGAAAGAGGAACTGTCTTGGAAATGCTGAGATGTTTGGTTGCTACAAGCATACTCTATTACATTACAACCTGAGATTTAGCTCAGTGCTGTACCCCAATTTCCAATTGGAGAAATGATTGGTGAGTTTGTCAACGAGGCTAATTTGTCCATGTATGTTTGGGAGACATTGTGATCCTATCTCCTTATGGAAAACAGATTCAAGAAGAACATGGTAATAGCAGATGCTTAATATACTTTAATGAAGTGAATTTAATTGCTAAAATATAGCTCATAGAAAGGACAGATGTCCTCTCATTTAAAATTTGCCAGCAAACTAGATCTGTGTACTGGCCCATAGTTCCATGAGACTCTCCAGTAGAGAGTGCCTGGAGCTCAGGTGGGGGCGGGGAATTTGCCCAGCGCAATCAGTCACCCCTTATTCCAGGCCTTGCATATCCAGGAAGATTAAAGCCGCTCAAGTCTAATCTTTTTGAACTGGGGGTTATTGCTGGCGGCTGGAGCACATGCTCTGAAGTGTAATTAAGCTGATCTCCTGGTTTGAAATCATCATCTGATTGCTTTTTACCAAGGACAGAAAATTCCCATAGAAAACTTCCTTTTGTTTTTGGATGTTTTATCTGTGAGCTGCAAGCCCTTTTCAGCTTGGCGCTCATCGAGTGGCAAAATGACAAGACTTGGCAGTGAGGGGGCGGGGGGCGGGGGTGTTGTGGGTGTGCTTCAGTTTCTCTGACTCTCTTGCCTGGCTTTCAGGATTTCTTGTACTACTTCCAGAGGCAAAAATCATGTCTTATGGGAACCTTTTTTTAAAATAAAGCCTTTGTTAGGCAGGCAGTGCCTATTCCTGACAGAGGAAAGGCGCTAGAACAGGCAGGGAGTGTGGCGGGACAGAGGCTTCCCCCCTTCCTGGAGCTGGGGGTGTTGGCACAGTGTGAGGACATGCAGCAAGTCACCTATGTGGACCCAGGAGTTATAGATGCTCAGAAAAGACATGCAACTCATTGCAGAGTTGCCCGAGTGTGTGGGTACCTCAGAGTGAGATGGTTCCGGTCATATAGGGTTAATCAGGAAGTTGTTTCGAGGAGTAATTGAGTTGAATATATCAGTCACAGACTCTAAGACGACACTTATCCCTGTGGATAGACTTTGGTGCCTGTCCCTTTATTTTATAGACGGTCATATCCTGGAGGGAGTAATTTGCCCAAAGCCAACTAACAACTTAATTATACAATTAGAGAAAGATCAAATTCTCATAGACCAATCCAGCGCACTTGCTTCTAAATCACAAAATTCACACTGTGGAATAAAGTTTAGTTAACAGAGGAAATGTTGGTTCTTTTGGAGATGATCAGGTAGAGCATCAAAGAAAAGTCTGTTGATTGTGGTCTGCATTTTGGGGGAAAGTGCGGAATAAAACCCAGATTTTCTGACATCCAGTGAGGTGGTACAATTGTCGAAATAGCACTAAGGTTTTGAAATACCAAATGATTGGCTTCTGTATTCCAGAGTGTTAAGGGCAAAGCTCCTTTTTCTTGTGACTTTGTTTACATCTCCAGATATAAATAAATAAATATATACATATGAAACGGAAAAGTTAAAAGTGAGACTTCAGCGATCTCTAAAAGCGAGACATTTAAAGCAAATGCAGGAACATATCTACTCTCTAGTAGAAGAAGACTGGGGTTTCTTGTTTTGTGTAGCTGTTCCTCAAGTGGAAATCAGAGTGTTGGTTGAGTCTGAACTGTCGACATTAGTTTTGAATGATTCCTGTGTCCTGGGACTGTCCTGACATTTGTGGAGTGGACCAAAGAAATTGTTCACTAAATTCTCTGCCCTCCTATCAGCAAAGTCTGGTAGCAGGAAAAGCTGAGACTCGTGATGGCTAGACATAGCAGGGAGCGGCATGCCAAGACAGGCTGGACTAGGTGGGGTTAGGGAGGAGCCTGGCAGTGGCCATGATGGGCGAAAAGATGGAGACTCAGAGGCTCATGGTCTTAGGGGCAATGCCTGAGTCCCTTGCTGCCCCCAGATCCCATAAAGTTTCAGGGATTGCCTATGACTGAACATTCTGCTTATAACACTATTAGGAATGTGGCAACAAAATCTATTTCTTTAAAGTAAACAGGGAAATTGCTTCCTTTGGTGTGTTCCATCTTGTCTCTTCAGAATTAATTTGGCACAGTGAATCAGAGAAGAATCGCTGTCTTCATCCTACTTTGGTGGGGAAATTGGCAAACAAGCTGATATGGACAGGCAATAATTAAATTGCCTTAGATGGTGTCTAATAAAATTGAGACTGAGAACTTGTGAGCATGTGCCCCAAACAAAGCACTGCCTCTCATAGAGGATCCTGAGCCCTTAATGCCCCCTCCTACTTTTTGAACCATATTATGACAATGTCTTTATTAAAACACACACACATACACACACACAAATCCAACCAGGAGTAAACAAGTAAGTTGCAAGAAAAAAGAAAGATCCCTTTTTTGATACAGCTGCTTTGAAAGGCAAAATTTTGTGGGCTTAATTTCTCACCCTTTTTCCAGTTTGAAAGACAGTAAGTTGGAAATATTTTATTTAAAATTAAATGAAAAAAAAAAAAAGCAAGCAGGGTTTTTACCATCCCTTACTAGAAAAAGAGCTTTTAAAGTATGATTTTTCTGCTTTTCTAAAGATTGGCTGATGAGAAAAAGGCAATTTAGTAAATGCTAAAAGCATTAACTGTAGGTAGTTTCAAATTTTTAATCTGGCTTCACATTCATTGTTTTGGGATAAAGTGTTAATAGAACATATTGCAGTCACAGATAAATGAGTTCTTTTCCTTTCCTCTGTGTGCTCAGAGAACTTCCAGCTTCCATCAGAGCTTTATCACATTCTGCTAATCTCATTGCTGCCTCCCACCACGCCTGCTTCTGCGCTAAGGGTTCCTTACATTTACTCTTTGTTCAGGAGTATCTTGGGTATTTTCCGCCCTGCCTCTCTTTGATGCCTTGCCCAGGAACCTCTCCTTGGGATGGGGAGCATCAGAGAAGAGGAACAAGCTGCACAGCCATCAACAAGTGTGTGTGTGTGTGTGTGTGTGTGTGTGTGTTTATAGTCGATAATATTCCCCTAGAGCTGCAGAAGCATAGGATCATATAAATATACCATGACATTTCACCTATCAATAAAAAGAAAGTAGTTTCTTAAGGAAGAAGTAGGTAGAATGATCATGGGTTTGTTTCAAAAAAATATATCTCAAAAGTAATCGCCAAAGCAGTTTCTCCTAATCACTACCTTCAGGGCCGCCTTTGCCCACACATACCCTATCAACCTGCCATGTTTATTTTCCCTTTTGTACTCTTTCTTAACTTGAAATTATCTTGGATATATGTGTAAACGTTTACTTACATGTTACTCTTTTCCCCCTCTACAGTGTAACAGGATCATTATTTCCAGCACATAGTAGATGCTCATTGACTGTTTTAAAACAATATATAGTGGACTAACTCAATTGTTTAGATAAAACCAAGACCATAGGACACAGACACCAACTGTTAGTCTGTTAAAATGACTGAGATACAAATAATTGGTTGTCATCAGTTAGTTTGGTTCAGTTATAGGACATTCTTACTGGAGCCCAAAATAATGATTTAATATTTCTAGGCCTAACAAATTTCTGAATGGTCTATCATTTTTCTGGGGAATTTAAATTTAAATAAAATTAAAATTTTTATTCTCCCTTCTTCCTTACCTCTGAAACTACAGTTCTTTTTTATGCAAAAGATAGTGGTACATTTCACTCATGTCGTACATTTGTAGAATGTCTACTCGATACCAGCTCCTACAGATACAAAAACGAATGAACTCTTTGTCCTCTAGCAACTTACTCTCATCATGGAGAGTAAAACAGGCTGAGATGGTCCAGGGTTCTGAGTGCTAGGACGGGAATCATTTTCCATCTGTGGTAGGGACAGCAACTCCAGAGTTGTGATTTTGAGGAAGAGACTTCTAAATTGAAGCTGAAGAAGTCAGAACTAGCAGCTAGTTAAGGGTATAGTGTGAGAGGTGTGAGAAAGAATGTGAGTTTGGAGGAAGAGAAGAAAGTGGTTCTGTGTTGAGGGAATAATGCTTGAGAGGGTCTGGAGTACTCAGGAGAAATCGACATAGGTTGGCATGAAAGAAATGTACATTTTTGAGGTAGAGACTCATGTCCATAAATGTAGGTAGGGATGTGTATAACAGCCAGGATAGGAAGGGACTTAAAGTGTGAGCTGCTGTATCTAGAGGTCAATAGAATTTACTGGAGGGTTTTCAACAAAGGAGAGACAGGTAGACTTTTAGGGTGCATGAATGGTTTGACCTACTTACTGATTCCAACCACTCATTCCGGCTGCGGCTGCTTATCCACTTCTAACACTGAGAAGGAAGTGGGACTTGCTCATAGGAAAGCCATCCCTATTAATAGTAAAAGGACAAGGTTAATTGAATAAATACCACCTTAAAAAGAATCGAGTCTAAAGATGCTCCCATCCTCCATCATACTTTTTTTTTCTCTTTTCTTCCACCTCATTTTCCCATCTTAGAACAACAAGGTCACACTCTTCCGCCAACTGCAGCAGATGACGTATAGCCTGATCGAGTGGCGCTCTCAGATCCTGTCTGGAACACTCCCCAAGGACGAGCTGACAGAGCTCAAGAAGAAGGTCACAGCCAAGATCGATCATGGGAACAGGTAAACCAAGGATGACTTCTCCCCGAGAGCTCGGAAAACAGTGGGCGCCCTCATGCCAGCAGCAGGCTCACTTGTGGCTTTGGGGTTGCCAAAGCATCATGCTTACAGCTCTCTTTTTGGCTTATATTTGATATTGTTGGAAAAAAGGTTGGCGGTGCCCTCCATGGGCCAAGTCCTGTGCTGGGTCTCCGATTCCAAGGCGATGACAGATGAACAGGGACGACGGGGCTGGGATGAAAGTGAGTTTGGCGCTGAGCAGCCTCGAAGGCGCTGAACAGCTGGAGCCATTTCCAAAGACCTGGGGAAATGCTCTGTCTAGTTTTGCTCTGTCAGACTCATTCTCTCTCTCCCATTTTCTTCTAACGGGACCATTGTTTACAGAATGTAAAAACCATATTTACCAGAATCTTGAAATGCTTTTAACCTTTGTGTGTGTCTCCACTAACTTTTCTTTTTTTTTTTAAATATATATTTTTATTATTTATGTCTTTTACATTTTGTATTCCCCTTGGGTAGCCCACCACCAATTCACCCGTGATCCATCTCCATGGTCCCTTGTGTTCTTTTCTATTCCATTTTGTGCCCTTTTCCTTCCTTCCCCCTGCCTCCCACCCCGCTGATTGTCTCTCTCCTGTTTGGTTTCCCTATAGTCCTGTTAAAAGTGAAAACATTCGATATTTTTCTTTTTCTTTCTGGCTTATTTCACTGAGTATGATTCCCTCTAATTCCATCCATGTCGCTGCAAATTGCATGTGTTTATCTTCTTTGAATGCTGACTAGTATTCCATTGTGTATATGTACCACATCTTCTTGATCCAATCATCTATTTTTGGACATCTGGGTTGCTTCCATACCTTTGCTATTGTGAACAGTGCCGCAATGAACATACGGGTGCATGTATCCTTTCGGATTAGTGTTTTTGTGTCCTTTGGGTAAATTCCCAAAAGTGGGATTGCTGGGTCGTATGGGAGTTCCATGTTTAGCAGTTTGAGGAATCGCCATACAGCTTTCCATAGTGGTTGGACCAGTTCACATTCCCACCAGCAGTGTAGAAGAGTTCCTTTTTCTCCACATCCTTTCTAGCATTTGTTGTTGCCTGTATTTTTAATGTGTGCCATCCTCTCAGGTGTGAGGTGGTATCTCATAGTGGTTTTGATTTGCATTTCCTTGA